>CM002482.1:3003719-3053849 GCA_000325765.3 Leersia perrieri | reverse complement strand
GGCGGCGAGCTGCGCGTCGGCAGAGGTGGCGAGGTGCGCGGGACTGCGACCAGTGCGAGCGGCGGCCGGTAGGCCTCCTCCTCTAGATCTGGAGGGTGCGGCGGTGGAGGACGGCGGCGCACGGCCCTCCCCCTCTAGATCTAGAGTGGGCGGCGATGGAGGACGGCGGCCGGTGACCCTCCCCCTCTAGGCGCACGGCCCTCCCCCTCCAGATCTGGAGTGGGCGGCAACGGAGGACGGCGGCCGGCGGCCCTACCCCTCTAGATCTGGAGGAGGTGGCGGCAGAGGACGGTGGCATGCGGCAGCAGGCGGAGGACCGCAGCGCGCGGCTAGAGCGACGGAGGGCCGCGACGGCGGGGTTGCCACTGGCCGGTGACAAGAATTTTTTGATTTTTTTTATTATTTTTGCTTATTGCGGACTGTCAATGTAGGTGATTCACCCCGGGCGTGGCCGTCGCCCGTCCGCGATGGGCGAAATGCCCGTCCGCGATGGGCGAAATGCCCGCCTGCAATGGGCCAATCTGGCCTAGTGTGACCCACCTCCGCACTTCCGCTCTAGCTGCCCTGAAGCTGGCACTGTGGTCGCCGCCCAGATTCACACGATACATCGTCGTCAACGACCAAATCCACATGCCGCCTCCGCCGCCATTGCTCCTTAACACGCCACCGCCCCCACCTGTGGGGAGGAAGGCGTCGCGCTGCCGCCACCGCCAGTGGGAAGGAGGGCGCCGCGCTGCCGTTGGGAAGGAGGGCGTCGCGCCGCCGCTAACGCTGGTGGGGAGGAGGGTGCCGCGCCGTCGGTGGGGAGAAGGGCGTCGCGCCTCCGCTGATGCTAGTAGGGGAGAGGAGAGACGAAGGGGATGGATAGGAGCAGACGTGGTGCACGGGTGTCGATGGATAATAGTGGTCAGCTCGGCTCTAATCGCGTCTCCTCGACTGCTCCTAATCAATACCGGTTGCTATATAAAAAACCGGTATAAATAGTAACTCATTAGTTCCGGTTTTTATTATAAACCAGTACGGATATTATTATTGTCGATTTTTATTATTAACCGGCACTGATGACCTAGTTATTTATGCCGGTTAATAATAAAAACCGGCACGGATATGATATACTCCTATTTATATCAGTTCATAATATAAACCGCACAGATGACACTCATTTGTGTTGGTTTTTAGTTATACTGGTATATAAATGGTGTGGACGGATCCAGATCCCCTATTTGTACCAGGTTTTAAATAGCCGGCATAGATATGGGGGCACAAATGTATGTTTTTATGGTAGTGTAAATGTTTGGTCCGACGTCAAAGACTATGGAGGTAATGGGCCTACATTTTGGCCCGCCACGATGAGTCTCATCTGTGACGGCTCTACATATATGGAACTCGATTATATCTGTATGAGTAATCTACGACGGTGTTTATTTTGGCCCGATTGAGATGACTTCCTTGTGACGGCCCGCAAAACCCAAGTACGCGAGAGGCCGTCACAGATGGGAGGATTTGTACAAGTGTTCCCGAGTATATACAGTACATACTATATGTTCTTGTGAATAGTATATGTACTTAAACCGAGTATATATTGCATTTTAATTTTGTGAGTATATACGTCATGTATTTTCAAATAGTATGTACTGATTTTAATCCGTGATATACTGAGCTATACAGTGGCGGAGCCGCCAGTATGGCGAGCCATTGGTGGCCGCCATACCTGCCCGCCGGAGAACCGCCATATCTCGCCGCACTTAGTGCTTCTATAGTATGTTCACCCAACTATCCACTTATCAATATTTGAAATTTTTCATACAATTGTGATTGACATGATGATCTCTGGTATATTTATGTATTTTTTATAACTATATCTATAAGCTTCGTCATAGGTAGATTTTGATCCTGACTCCGCCACTGGAGCTATATATGCTTTCTCTTAGGAGATACTTTCAAATTCGTTAGGGTATACTTAGTGCAGTAATACTGCCTTTTAATCGTTGATACTATTACTATGTAGAAGGTTATATATGCTGACAAAACAAACAAAAAGCATATACTATTTCATTGAGAAACATATAGTCTATATTGACCAAACAAAATAAACAGCATATATATACTACTACGACAAAAATACTACTGATGAGAATCGTATACTGCCCAAACAGTAACAATAGCATATACTGCTATTAGGACATACCGATCAGTATATTACTCGTATTAATTGGTTTGAAGCAGTTTGAGTTGCTCTTGTACATGTATGTATATGTACACATGTACATGTACATAGACACACACACGCAGACACACCAAACAAGGTGGAAATGAATGTTGGGCAACCGATTGAACTGATGGTCAACAACATTCTCGTATCATCACCAAAAATAAAGCGTGAAGACCTACCTCTTTCTTGAATTCATTCTCCTGGCAGTAATCCATGTTTGAAAGGAACACTACCTCAGCTTCCTATTTATAATGGAAAAATAGTTAAGGTTAGTAGTAGTTGTACAGTTTACAACAAATAAATACTATGAAAATCATTTTGCTATAGGGTATTAAAAAATCATACAGATGAGCAAAAGATTAGTGCACTTAAAGGGGCTGATCTTTGACTTCAGATTGTTGGTGAAAGAAACTCAAATTGCAATCGGAGGAATATATCTCATATAACAAGGATATCGGCCCACGAACAATGCATTTTATTGCTGCTCGCTGACAAGAATCTATTATATATTCTGTTCTAGTTTAATAATTTGTATTCACGTTCTATAATATGACGATGAGTTTATCTATTATTGTACCATACATGGTTCCCCTTATAAACATATAAATACAGGTAATTGATTTATGCCATTATAAATTAAAAAATATCAAAAATATTGTGTTCCCTATTAACACGGTGTTTGTGTATGAATTGAAGATTTCTGCATTTTATGGATTTTTCAATTCCACTTACACAAAAAATTGAAAGGCTCCCATCATTTTAAAACTTCAATTTAGATATGAATTTCAATATTCTTCATCATAGTCTTTTCTCAACTTTGGATTTCAAACCGTGCATAATATGGATGTAAAAGTTTTATTTATAATTAATTTTTCATTGATTTGATCATGTGGCTTTGGCTTGTCTATAAAAGCAAAAGAGCAAATTTCATAAAACCCCAAGTTTTGGGGCACCTAAAACACAAAATCACGTATTTTACAATTTATTTCATGAAACCCCTAAGGTCATATCACCCACTTTGGTAATATTAAGATTTATATATAAGTATGAAAAATGTATGAGATATTTTAAGTACACATACATGCCGCCTACTTTTTAACAAGTGTTTATCCTGTATTATTTGAGTGTTTGTCTATATAGTTAACATATTGTCATGTCAATTTGCTAGATTATATTCAATTTTAATATTGCATTGCAAAATTGGCGGAAAAAGATTAGTAGACAAGAGAAATGTGTATTTTGAATCAACTAATATGAATTTATGTAAAAATAATCATGTATAGTAGTGAAATATGAGTATTTTATAGATATGTAGGTTTCTTGTAACATTATGCCTCAAAACTTAGGGTTTCGTGAAATAGATTGTAAAATCTGTGGTTTTGTGTTATAGGTGCCTCAAAGCCTGAGGTTTTGTGAAATTTGCTCAAAGCAAAATGATCGGAGCTAAATAAAAATGTACAAATGTTATAGAAATGAAAATTCTTGAAACTTTTAGGCAAACTTCCACATTAGGTTAGCGAGGCTACAAAAATATTTTATATTATTTTGATATTTTTAATGGGCCAAATCAATTGTTAAGATTGTATGTTTGTGAATTAATAAGGGTATGTTTAAAACAAAAATATAAAGGAATAGGTAAACTCGTCCTTATATTATATTATTGAAATTGCTGAATTATGACAAACTCCAATGACATAAAATTTCTCCTGTGTTTCTAATGTAACGGACAACCCATTCAAACACATGATACTCACTTCGTCCTTTAATATAAGACGTCTTTGTTTTCCGCAAAATCAACATTTGAAAGTTTTGACTAATAGTTAAATATGTTTAGTTTTATGTATGTGATATCATTAGAATTGTATTTGAATGTGTTTTCATATGACGCAAATTTTATATTTTCTTGATAATTTCTTATTGAATATATTAACGGTCAAAATAAAGTATTATAGACCGTGTACAATTGAAATACGCCTTGTATTATTTAAGGACAGAGGGAGTATATAGTTATTTTCACCAGAGATGATGGTAGGCCTACATTTTTTTTTGTCGGTTGCATTGCGATCTTGGCGTAAGAACAAATCAAACAATTTAAGAGTTGAGGGGGTGCAATAATTGTGTGGATCATGATCATCTGCCTGAGCGCAGGGGCGGATCCACCCTACGGAGGGGTGGGACGACCGACCCAGCTACGGCTCGCGTCGATCCACACCTCCAAGGACCTCCCAGGTCCATCTCCTAGGTCTTGGGGCCAATTTTATTTGATTATATGGGTCTTTTTTACCGTGATGTGAGAGATTATTAGCGAAGACTTAGAGGCATCGCTTTGATTCCTGGCTCGATCCCTCGACGCTTTGTTCTATGACTCAAGAAGACACACATGACAACTACGCACACGAATGCACCTCTCCTGGCTCCTGCTCGGCAGCTGTCCACGGTGACAACGTCGCTCCTAGGGCCTCATACACTCATGCTCATGCCTCTCCTTGGTTGATTATATTATATTTATATGTAATTACAATATAAATACGGTACGACGGTATATTCATTCGGTTGTTTTTTGAGTAAGTATACATTTTAATCCTGGGTCCGCCACTGCCTGAGCGTGCAGTCAATACTCATCCTGGGTGAAGCTAGCCTTTGTCAGTAGGGGTCAGCCGACCTTGACAATATTTCAAATTCCTATGCTGGTGTAAACCACGATGATATTCTCGGTCGAATTTACTTGGCCCGGGCATTCATCCACCGTGCAAGCAATCTGAGGCCCTGTTTGGGGAGCCAGAAGCTACAGCTGGCAGAAGCTGCCCCAATCGGTTCACAGCTTCTGAGAAGCTGGCAGAAGCTGCCCCAAACAGTTACAGATTCTGGAAAATGAACTAAGAAACCAGAAGCTGGAGAAGCTAGGTTTCAGAGTTTTTCTAGATTCTTAGAAGCTGGCTACCAGACAGTTGCTTCTCATAATCTTAAGTTTGCCAAACCGACCCTGAATGCTCGCGTGGGACATGGAAAAAGCCCATCGAAGCCCAAAGAAGTCCAGCAAGTGGCAACGTTCGTGGTGAGGAGCGAGGACTGGACGGAAATTCCCGCTGCTGCCTTGGTCTGGTGGTTGGCTAATTGCACACCTAGGTGCGCGCGCCACCCCACGCGCGACCGGACGGATGGGAGCTCATAGCTGAGACGAGACGACAGCATGCTGCACGCACACGAAACGATGGCACGGGAGACGATGGGCACCTGCATTCACATGTTGTTTGCGGTGCATTCTGCTTGTTGCATCTCCTTGGCTCATTGATGAGACCATCGGGTGGAGGCAAGAATGCATGCATTAGCACGTGATTCAGAAAAGGTGCTAGTATTTTTCTCATCAAATGGGGCCCATATTTTTGACTAATTTAACCTATAAAAGGTCTATCATTCACATCTAGAATAATATATATTGTGTAAATTTTATACATAGGTATAGAACACATTTAAAATACAGTACATATAAATTAAAATATAAATAGTATATGGTTTAAGCGTATAAACTTTGGTCATACAAGCTTTACGCATATAAACTTTGGGTTATAAATTTTAGGTGTTCATATAGTATCAATAGAAAGTAAATAAATTAGCTAGAGAAATATTATGGTGAAAAAATAATCGTACGTTGAAAATCGTAAAAACTAAAGAACAAAAATCTCCTAAAAAAGAAGCATGTAACAGGAAAAAAATATCCCAAAGAAAAAAAGAAGCATGGAAGGTGAATGCAAATGGAACAGAAAAAGAGGAAGGCATCCAAATGAAACATGAAAGAGGAAGGAAACATGAAAGAGCAAGGAAGCATAGTCCCTTAAGGCATGGGCAATAGCAGAGTAAGGATGCGTTTTGGGTTAAAAATGTTACATTAATATTTGTGCATATATTTAACGTATTAACATAGACTAATAACAAAACAAAATACATATTCCGACTGTACACTACAAATCTTTTGAGTCTAATTACGTCATAATTTGCCATAAATGAGACAGTAACCAACATGTGCTAATGACGGCTTAATCAGTCTACAAAATTTCGTATCGTAGTGTACAATCCGAATATGTAATTTGTTTTGTTATTAGTCTATGTTTAATACTTTAAATATGTGTGCAAATATTGATATGATATTGATGTGATGTTTTTAAGCTCCAAAACTAGGAACTAAACACGGCCTAAGCAATGGGCTATTAGTAAGCAAGTTATTAATTATCTATTTATGTGGGTCCATATTTAATTTTGTCCTCACCAAATCTTTAGCCAATCACATTGCTGGCTGCTGCTAGCAGCACCCATGCATGGCCTAGGCGCCCGTGCAAGCCATCTATTGAATAGTCATCGGCTTCTCTCTCTTTATGTTCTCTCTCATCCAACTAGGCAAAAAAATATCCTAGTCATCAGCTAATAGTAAAGTCATTTCCTCCTATTGCACTTGCCCTAATCTCTTCCGAATAAGACACCCGGCGGCACATGGAATAGTTGCATGCCAGCATCGCGAAATAGCAGTTTCGCAATGGGTCTCATTCTCCGTTTACCCGCGGATAATTCTTTCATTAAGGGTAGGGAATGGTATTGATTTTATATCATAGGAATTTATTTAGGAAAAAATCAATCCCCATAGGATATGGTGGGAGCGGGAATGGGTCTCTAATCACCCGTCCCCACCTCCAACAGAGGCCCGTTCTAGTATAGTATAAGGATATGTCAAAATATAAATATTAATATATAGAGGTTCAAATTTGTATAATTTGACCTTGATAATTGATTATCTTGTGTTTTTTTGTCAAATGATTAGTCAACACATGTTCATATACTATATAATTATATAAAATATGAATTAATGTGTTGTATTGCATATATTTTGATATGCATATATTGATTTAGATGGAGGACGTGGGCTCCGTGGGGATTATTTCTCCGTGCGGAGGTGGGAACGGTGGAAAAATCCTCTTTGTGTTTCGTGGGGATGGGGGAATTTGTACCCCGCAGGGGCGGGAATGTGGAGGTGACCCCTGGCGGGGAATTCCCCGTTGCCATCCTATCCTGATAGACTATCTACAGTTACATATAATCTTGTGCACTAGACTTTACATGTTTTAGTTTAGCTCCACGATTATTTCCTTAGGTTCGTCGTTTTATGTATGTAGAACAGGCTGAAAGCTATGAGTTGATTCAATCTGTTTTTACCATTTCTTTGTCTAGAACTCGACCCGCGCCGGTGATCTGATCTAACACAATAATCGGTCAAGTATGCATGCAACTAACAGTGTCTAACACCTGGTCGTATGGCGAATAAAAAGGAGAAGGAAACCAGAAAAGCTGCAAACATTACGCAACACCAAAACACCCTGAGTTTTTCCTCTGTTTCGTGTTCTTACTGAAAAAGTTCAGTTTTGTCATGTTACAGTTCACGTCCGAAAATATTTAGTTAGCCAAAACAGAGTGAGGATGAGAGGAAGTTGGTGATCGTTTTCAGATTTAGTGGTGTAGGCCCAAAGTCGATTGTATCATAGGTGCCAGCAACTGGGCCTATGAGCCTATAAGAGAGCAATGGACTGGGCCTATGAGCCTATAAGACACCAATGAATTAAGGGCTTGTTTCCATCGGGGATTTTTTTTTTTAAGTTCGTGTCACATCGAATGTTTGTACGTCAATTACGAGTATTAAATATAGACTGATAATAAAACCAATTGCATGAATGAAGGTTATTTTGTGAGACGATTTTTTAAGCCTAATTAATCCACGATTAGCACATGTTTACTGTAGCATCACATTCGCTAATCATGGACTAATTAGGTTCAATATATTCGTCCCGCGAAATAGTCCAAAGTATGAGGTGGGTTTTAATAATAGTCTATATTTAATACTTCTAATTAGTGTCCAAAAATCTGATGTGACAGGGACGGAAATAAACAAGCCCTTAGGGTTGTTTGGATCCAGAGAATTTTTTTTAAGTTCTCGTCACATCAGATGTTTGGACGTCAATTAGGAGTATTAAATATAAACTGATAATTAAACTAATTGTATAAATAAAGGCTAATTCACGAGATGATTTTTTAAGCCTAATTAATTCACGATTACCAAATATTTACTGTAGCATCACATTCGCTAATCATGGACTAATTAGGCTCAATAGATTCCTCTCGCGGAATAGTCCAAACTCCAAAGTATGCGGTGGATTTTTATTAATAATATATATTTAATACTTCTAATTAGTGTCCAAACATATAATGAGACAGGATTAAAAAAGTCACCGGAAACAAACAAGCCCTTATATGTGCGCATGTGTGGACAGATAGTTAGGAATAGTTCGGTGTGTTGAACAAATTTAAAAGTAGAGGGGGAGTCCATCATCTTTTGAGCCACATTTTATAATATAATAAGGATTTCTTTTGCATGGGACGCCATAGGACACTAAAAAATCCTTATAATATATGACGGACAAATTCTGTCATAGATCATTAACAAACAATCACAAACCAATGTTTATGACGTTTTTAGATTCCATCGTGTATTGAGCGTCACAGATTAACTCGCGTGATGGATTTACAAAATTGTCATAGATGGAACACGATCTGTTACGTTTCTTAACCGTCATAGAGCAGTCCTGTGCCCGTGTAGCCCAACCCAAGGCCAGTGTTTGTGACGAAATGAACGTCACAAACATAGGCTAATATTTGTCATAGATTAAATAACCACATCATCACGAGTGTGACATGGCTGCTGGCATGGATGCTGACGTATATAATGATGTCATCTTTGTGGCCCATTTATTAATGGGCCAATATATTAGTGGGTCAGTAAAAAAACGACCTAGTTAATTTCATGACCCAACTCCCGGACCGGGCTCGCTAACACATGGCAACTATAGGATATCAATACACATGGCAACACTATAGGATATCAAGACTTCCCGATTGGTCATCCATCCGGGAATTACTCCAGATCAAGCACGCTTAACCTTAGAGTTCTCTTGAGATGAACTCATAGAAATAAAGTTGCAATTTGTTAGTATGAGTATTCTATAATTATTATTAATTGGTAAAACGGGTAAGAGTAAAAATGGGTAATATATATGTCGGTTCCACAGTCAAAATTTGCTTAAAAATTGTACAAATTTGCTTCTCTATAAGATAAATCAACCCTATAAAATTTAATTGAATTTAACAAAATTTTATACTGTGAACACGAGTTTAAAAGTTTTAGAGTCCAAGTTTAACGCTATACAAAAAATATAAAATAAGTATGGGTAAAGCAGGTAATCATACACTCCCCAAATAACATAGTTATGGGTATGGGTAAGGTGGCAGGCTAAGATGAGTCCATGCTGACTGGATATGAAAGGATTGGTTCATATTGATCATGACGAATTTTATAGAACGTCACTAGTTAGTGGGCTAGATTGTGACTAATTTAGTGAAACGTCACCATATTATGGGTCTGATATCCGTAATCTATATCCATGAAGAAAAAATAGATATTATGCATAATTAATAATGTTTTCTGAATATATCATGAAAAATCCGTCATATATTAACAGATTTCCTGTAGTGAGGTAAAATGTCTCAATTGCACTCGCTAAGTGGTTCCTTGATACTGGAGCCACGAATCACTTGATCAACGCGCAATCGGCTTTCGCCGAGCTCGAGACCGGCATTGTTGGAACAGTGAAGTAAGGTGATGGGCTGATGGCTCGTTGGTGGAAATTCATGGGCAGACGACTAAACCGATAGTTCGAGACGGTGTACTTACATCCCCAAGTTGAGCAAGAACATCACCAGCGGTGTGGCAGTGGCATGACCATTGCAGCCACCTTAACTTTCAGGCGCTGCGAAGATTGGCACAAGGCAACATGCATGCATGGTTTGCGGGCTCCCGACGATTGATCACATTAATCAACTCTGCGATAGGTGCCTTCGGCTTCGGGCGTTCCAGGAAGTTGCGTGCACTGCGCACTGACCGGGAGGCGAATTTACCTCTGTGGAGTTCACCGAAGTACCACGTTGATTGCGGCATGAGGCGCGAACTGATGACGCTCTACTCACTCCAGCACAACGGTGTAGTCGAATGGCGTAATTAAGAAGGTTTTTATGGCGGCGCTTTCGATGCTCAAGGCGATAGAAATGCCAGCGCACTTTTAGGGGGGAAGCGATCGTGGAGGCGATATATGTTCTAAGAGCATATTCAATGGTTGAGATATAACGTAGTAATTTTCTGTCACATAATCAAGAGACAGCATATGAGACATGGTATATAATAGGTTGTCTGTTACGTTACGTTGTATATATAGAAGTGTATGTCTTTAAAAATATAATTGATTTATATATAAAAAATAAATATGTATGAGACAGCTATGCTACAACGGTGAAATTACTTACAGCCATTGTCTCTTACGCCGTATGCAAAATAACATACACCTTTTTTCTCTCTCTTCCACATAGAAAAATTTTTGGATTATACTTATTACATACGGCACAAATTTGCCATTGGGCATGTCCTAAACCGAACGCTGACAAGGAGTTTGGACGGCATGAGAAGCTCAGAAGGAGAGCTGCTGGAGGAAGGCTATGATTGAGGAGATGCGTTCAATTAAAGGGAACATACATGGTTTCTCACTGTTGGACGAAGCCAATTGGTTTGAAACGGGTCTTAAAAATCAAGCGTGATGCCAGTGGTCTGACCACTAAGTACAAGGCCAGACTAGTGGCGAAACGCTATGTTCAACAATATGGTGTTGATTATGGTGAGGTCTTTGCACCAGTTGCCAGAATGGAAGCAGTGCGCATGCTAACTGCACTTGGTGCACAGAGTGGTTGGGAGATACATCATATGGATGTTAAAATCAGCCTTTCTAAATGGAGAACTTGAAGAGGATGTGTATGTGGTTAACCTCCTGGTTTTGTTGACAAAGATAGTCCACCAAAAGTGTTGAAGCTCAAGAAAGCATTGTATGGCCTCAAACAAGATCCAATAGCTTGGAATGCCAAGTTCGATAAAAGCCTAAATTCACTGAAGTTTGTTAGATCAGTCACTGAGCATGTTGTTTACACAGGAGAAAGTGGAATTCAAGGTTGATTGTTGGGGTCTATGTTGATGATCTGCTGATCACGTGAAGCAGTGTGTTAGAGGTTGAAAAGTTCAAGAAACAAATCCCGACAATGTTCAGCATGAGTGATCTTCGACTGTTGAGCTACTACTATTTGGGTATGGAAGTTTGTCAGACAAAGGAGTATGTAACAATTGGTCAAACTTCGTATGCTAAAAAAATTGTTGCTAATAAGGCTGGGGACTGAGGACTGCAATATTGCTCATTTTTCCGTGGAGAATAGGCTGAAATTTGGCAAAGAAGGTTCAGGGCAACCTGTTGATGCTAGGAGTCTCATGTATTTGTTGAATACTAGGTGAGATCTTGCATTTTCAATAGGATACGTGAGCAGGTCCATGAAGGCTCCTGCAACTGAACGCTGGTCTGCAGTAGAACATATACTGAGGTATGTGAATGGGACACTGAATTTTGGCTGCAGATGGTCTTCAGTTAACTTGTTTCAGTGACAGTGATATGGCTGGAGATATATAACTTATAAGTGATAGGAAGAGCACAACTAGAGTTTTGTTCATGTTAGGGAGGAATGTGATAAGATGCTAGTCTCAAAAAGAAAAGGCTGTAGCATTATATTCGTGTGAAGCTGAATACATAACTGCAACTACTGCAGCTTGTCAGGGAATATGGCTCTGTAGGTTGGCAGTAGAATTGGTGCATACGGACCCAAGTTGTGCTGTTCTGAAGATTGATAACGAGTCTGCAATTGACCTCTGTAAGAATCCAGTGCTCCATCACAGAAGCAAACACATTGATACCCGATTTCATTTCATTAGGGAGTGTGTTGAGCAAAAAAGGATGAAGGTGGAACGCATTTGAGCGAGTTGATGATCGTTTTGCTGACAATCCCCATCACGAGCTGTGTACATTATTGCTGGTGGCTCCGTGCCAATGCTGCTCGATTAGTGTTCTGTGGCGGGTTGCCGATCAGCACTTACGAGGCAATATGGTTTGCGGTAGCTACCATGGAAATGTGAAATCGATCGATGTGGCCGCGCAACCTGCGTTGGCTGGCTCATGTTGTTTGATGTTGTTTGTACTGTCTATATACTCCTATCTACTTATTTTCGTGCAAGATTGCTAATTTGGAATGTGGGATTTTTAAATGATATTGCTTAGGTTAGAAATTTAGTATCCGTGAATTTTGGCTTACAAATTTGTGAGTTTTTATTTTAACACCTTGCAAGTCCATGTTACTGACCGTTACGTTTTTTAATGATTATCATCCCCTCGCTTCATACATATGCGCTAGCTTATTATCAGCGTAAAAATATTTCATTGGTTTTAAAAAAATAGGTCATAATTATTTGATGCCAAAAATTTAAAAGAAATATTTAAATCTTTAAACTAAATTCAGGTCAAATCTTATGACATTCTCAAATTTTCCATATTTTTCTCCAATTTTCCCCCAAATTCCTTCAAATTGTAGTTTCAAATTAATCTGAACCCTTTTATTTTCTATTTAATTTTTTTCAAAAAATTACATTGAGCACAATTTCTAAAACAAATCTTATGGAATTTCTTAAATTTTCTATAGATTTTCAATGCTCATAATATGAGTAAGAGTAATACGTGCATTTTAAAAAAAGGGTCAATCGACGGTCAACTGATGTGTGAAAAGGATTAAAATATCGCATGGAATAAGACAAAATAGATGGGTATGGAAGAGAGATTGAGTGAAATTCGTGGATATGTAAGAAAGTTTTCCTAGATTGAAATGCTCATAGTATATGTATAATTTATCCGGGTCCACCTCACATCGAAGTAGACGCTTAATTATTTTTTCTAATTATTTCATCTCCTCTTTAGTAACTCTAGTCTTAATGTGCATAAACAATTGATGCCGTAAAATGATGTTTAGTTTGCTGGTCCCTGGAAAAGACACAGTATGATGAAGATCCATTTTGCATGTCAGCTTACCTCGAAATATTTGTTAAAGCTTTCTCCATTAATTTCAGTAATCTTGTTCCATATCTGGCACATGTGAATAATATTTATTGTCAACATAATACTAAGATTAACTATGTGTTCGATCTATAACCAGAGTAAAAGAAAGCATAATATAAAAAACTCTACCTCATGCACCATTGAGATCAGGTCATGACTCAGTTTTTCCTCCGTTGTCTGCAGAAAAACGTGTGATCGCATATGTTAACGAATGTATCAGAGATTTGTATAATATAATTAAAGTAAAAGTGTTAAATAGTCATAGCTAATTAACCTTGCGATTATAATCACGAACAACAAATACAATTCTTGTTTTGGGGAACACATGATTCATTCCTTCCTGCAAAATAATTAAATTGAAATGAGACAACAAGTTACATCGTAAAAAGGAAAACATACCTTTTTGCTCAAACCAACACAATAGCAACTCCAACCCAAAATATAACTGAATTTAATAGGACATTTTTCAGCCCGAAGATTCTAGACATGGGGTCCAGATTCATTGGACTGTTAAAAGTATAGGTAGTTGGAGTAGTTTATTGGGTGTAGTAATCAACGGACTATATTACTTGCAATACTCATAATAACACATTGTAGTCATAAACTAACCTGAAGAATTGTATGAAGAAGAGGAATACCTCCGCCATGATTATGACCGATGTTGTCTTGCTTACTGCAGGCAAATAATACTCCTTAAAAGTACTATATCTATATAACATGCATTGGAAAATAAATAATTGTTTATGGGTCACAAACTTACATGTTAAGAAATATAAGATCTGAGACAACCAAAGCAAACAGTGCACTTTTGTTTTCAAATCCTGTATCATCCTGCAAAAGAGTATTTTTCAACAAAAAAAATTCAGATATATAAAATGCTCCACACATGCCTTCTCGATTTTTATTAAGATACATCGTCATCCAATTATGAACATCATGTGATATTTATCCTTAATTCAAAAAGCATATGTTGGATTGATTTAATTTTACTTCCAGCCTTAGAAAATATTACTACTCCCTCCATCCCAGAATAATTTTTCAGATTGGAGTTTGTCAAAACTACAGAGAATAAACAATTAATTTTGCCACCCATCTTATCTACTCCTTATTAATTAATGGAGCTCTTTATCGGTTTTTTATAATTTGGAACTGTTATTTATTTATGGTATGCATTATCTAAATACTAATCTCGCAATAAAAGAAACTAGTGGGCTCGATCGTTGATGAGACATATATTGTAGTATGCTATAAAATAAATTTGTGAAGATCCTGTATGCCATAAAGCCTACCTATGTTGTATCTGTCAAGGTGACAAGACTTATACATGAGCTTGTAGGGTTGAAGCTATGGAAAATCCCGACCGTATCTGGTGCCGTTTTAGATTTCTACCAAAACCAACTGTTTTAACCAGTTACAAAAATTTTGGGTATTGAAAATGGAAACATTAAAGTTTAGCAGAAATGATAATGCATTGTTCTCGACTGTTTTGTTAGATTTCTCCACATGCTCCACTCGGTCCATTCAAAACACACAGCCCAAAGACCCATTAGGCTCCCCTGCATACCAATCCTAACGAATAACCCTAACCAGTCGTCTCCATTCATTTCCGACTCCCCTCCTCGGTTCCAACCCACACACCGCTGCACATGCATCTCCGCCTCGCCACCTTGTCTCACCACCTTGCCTTTGTGTCATTTCACACCCCTGCAGCGTCGCACTGTGCTATCTCATGCCAATTGACTCATGCATTAGCTGAGTATACAATGTTATTGCCCATTGTTTTTCGACGTGAATTTTGGGATACTAGCCGACATTTATATATTTTCGTTCCGATGGTCCTGTTTCTGAAATTCCACAGTGCCGATACCATTTCCATTTCCGCCTCTGCTGTTTTGGCTCTGTTTCTGAGAAAAATTGGAAATGAAAATGAGAGAAACAGTTGTTTGATCGTCATCCCTAGAGCCTGTATGTGTAAGCAAGTGGGTTGACAGATAGCTTGTGAGCAAGGAGAGTTGTGATATTCAAAGAGCCTGCAAGGAGCTTCTGACAGAGGAAGCGTATAGCACGTGATGCATGCACCCTACAGTGCTGCATGCCGCCGCCCACATTCGGTCTTGTGTCGGACGCCTGACCCCTAGTTGTGTCCATCCAGTCGTTCGATTCGCTAAGCGGGCATGGCCTAACCTTGAGCAAAAGCCTAGGATTTAGGATTTAGGTAGATTTTCAGGGGTGAGGGCAGAGGCAGGGGCGGGGGAGAAAAGTGGGTTTAGGATGGGAAAGTGGAAAGTGTTCCCTAGCTTAGAGGCATGGTCTGGGAGGCAATGACCCGACGGTGTGCCTGTGGCCGTGCCTAGGCGGCAGGAGAGGAGGGTGGTGGGTCGCTGAAGGCAGCTAGGAGATGGAGCTCAGGCACTGCATGCTGCTTTGAGGGAGGAGGGAGGGGAGGGGCAGTGAAGGGTGATGGAGAAGGTTGGCTGGTGTGCCTCATCAGGGCTGGCGAGGCAGAGGTGGCTCCTCGGGGTGAGGGGGAGAAAGAGTCGCCGATTAGAGCTTTTGAAGAGAGGGAGGGAGGCGAGGTGTCGAGGAGTTTTCGACCAGCCTGGTGAGCAGCTCACTACAACACACTACCACAGATGTGCCGCCATATTAGTGTTGGTTCTTCTAAACTCGGCACTAATAGGGCTTTCGTATCCCTCCACCCTATCCATGTGTCCATTACCAAAAAAAAAGGCACTAATAAACCCAATTAGTACTTAGTAATCTACCCGTGCTAACGCTACGGTAACATTCGGTAATACAAAATCAAACAACTAAAATTTGCTATATTTTAGAAAGGAGAGAGTACATTATTTCCACATAAACAATTTTGGACAATCCTATGAGTTTGCAAGGCAATTGATGAACCATTCTAACATTACTAACTCCATAATATACATCAGATATTATAGGTGAATGTGTAGTTCACAAATACTCCTATCACCTAGATTTACAACTGGAGCCTTCTTAATGTTCTACCAACATCGATGATTTGGAAAAAATAAAAGTTGATGTTGTCAACCAAAACCAAGTGAAATGATCCAACAGATAACATATCTAAAAAATAACAAAGCTTTTTGATTCTCTGCTCGATTTATGTGAGGTCCATTTGATATTGATTTAGAAGTTGACGACAATATTGAATCTACTCAAAAGGACAGTCCGATATTATGCTTTAAAAATTTGACTACAACAATTAAAACAATGCAGAAACAATGCATGCCAATGAAAAATGTCCCTGCTTTTCACGCCCCATTTACCTCATCAAAAACAGAAGGATTTCATTAGATATTTTAACCGAAAGGACCAACATTTATCGAACTCTATAAAACAGTGCCATGTCATGCTAACATTAGAATCTGGACATCTGTATGGGGGCCTTCGAGGCGAAGAACAGAGTGTTTATGCCTTCTAGACAATTCAAATGGATAAAAACACATATTATTGATGCTTCTGTTTATTCAAGACTAAAATCCATGACCATAAGTAGTTCCGTCAAAGCAGCAAATAGGATATGTAGGCATCAAAACTATTTATCTATCAACTACGATAAAAAAAACTTCAAGTATTTACACAGGTAAAAGAGGCAATAATTAATACGAGAAACGGTCAGAGGCAGGAGGTAAATCTGCTCATCCAAATACATTTGAAAAAAAAAAGAAGCAAACTTCAGCTTTTCTGGATCTAGGAGGAACATCTTGATACTACAACTGTGCCTCAGCCCTGAGGTTATGCTCGAGAAGAAACTGAAAGCCAATTTGTGTCTACAAGATCGTTAATGTCATTAAAGTGCTTGTCATTCTTCTTAAGTGATGTATTTTAAGTTAATTTGTAAAAAAGTTAAAAATCCACTAGCTGTAAATGAACCACCAATATATCTCTTTCCACTCTTCTCCTACATGGACTAAATAGGAAAGAAATAAATGTTGATTGTCCCACATTTTTTGGTATTCATAGCCCAAAAAAAATCGTCTTCACCTGTATCCCACGTAATATATTTGTTTTAGATAATGGATAAAAAAACGTGGCCTCCACATCCGAAAAGGATGTATACAACCATCCCACACTGTATATATCCAATAAAAATAATCACTAACTTTTTTCTCAAAATTTAGAGATTGCAAATTGGGCAGCCATGCAGGATTCAACTTCCAAATACATATTTTACAGCTTTCCAAGGATATCTTGGATGAAGAGAGATAAAGCTAACAAAACAATAGTACTCCAATACTTAATAGTTGGGAGGATGAAGAGCTCAATTAATTTTCTGCAGATTGCCATTGTTGAAGTTCGACGAGACTACTCTCTGTCCTACACTAAGATGCAACAAGACAAACAGGTTGAGTGCATCAATGATAGAGAAAGATTTATGTATTGCCAAGAGATTAGGAGGTGTACATCTACATGCTACAGTCACTAAACCATGCCGTTGTCCAATTGGTGCGTATAATGCACTACATGACAAAAGAATGTGCACCTGTATGCCATGCTCGATCATGCATGCTGCCTCATTGAGCGCTAGGCGTTGCGACGTTGGAGGCGCGCGTTGAGGGCATGAGGCTGAACACCAGAGGAGGCCATGGCAAGTCGCAAGGCAGGAGTTGGCGGCCTCAAAGTCGAGAATAGGCGATCTCCGACCGGCTTCCGCCGTGAATTAGAGTATTGTTATCTCACCGGTGTGCGTCCGCACGGCGGCAAGCACCACGTACGGTGGAGACCTCGGCGTCGGCAGATCGGACGGTGGTGAAGATTGGCTGGAGATCCTTTGTCGGCTGACCAGCGGTGGCCCGCTTGGCACTGACATGGCGCGGCCTTACAGCATCGTCGGGATGATGCGTTTGTGCGCGCTCGTTGTTGTTGTCCTGTCTGTGCCAGCGAGGCGAATGAGACGAGTGAGATTAGAGAGAGGAGAAGGATCGAAAAGAGGGAGAGATAAATTGGCAAATAATTTTTGGGGGATCAATTGCAAGAGAAATTAAGGGAGAATTGTTAGGCCATCCATTTATGTTCCTTTCCATATCAGTGTCCACGAGAGGATCTGGCAGGAGGATGGGAGACAAGGTATTGCGGTCGTTGGATTAACAAGGATGGTTTTGGGGCGTTGGATTTGATGAATGAAAGAATGAGGACTACATTTGTTCAATTATAGGGTAGATTGGTTCATAGTAAAAAACGGCACTAATTGTAGTAGCACGATTAGTGCTTGTTTTATGAACAGGTACTAATAAGTCTCATTTGTGACATTTTATAATAAAGATTAGTACCAGTAAGTCTTATTAGTACCGGTTAATAATAACAACTGGCGCTAATAATACTAATACTACTATTTATACCAGTTTTTATATGAACCGGTACTGATGACTTAATATTTGTGTTGGTTTTTAAAGTAAAACCGGCACCAATAAGAGGAGGCTAGCCAAGCCGAAGAGAAAAAGTCATGCCCATATGAGCCGCACCGTTCTCTCCGCCCACCCCGGCCTTATCTCTTCCCATCCTTATGTTCTTTTCCCCCAAGTCCTATCTCTCTCATTCTCAAATCTCCTCTCCTCTCCTCTCCTTTTCGTTTGATCTACAGACACATCTTGTAATGACCACGAAAAAACCTATTTTAATAAAAATATTATTTGCGAAAATATTGGCTCTTATTCGTTCTTTGGTTGTAGCCTCTCAAAAAATTTCCCAAGGTTCCCTTGAATTCAAAAATGAAATTTGAATTCAATCCCCTCCTCTCTCTCCACCAAAATCCTGAGAAAATCCCATATCCTCCTATTTCTGTTGGCTGCCCACGGCCTGCTCCCTCGCTCTCACTGTCGGCCCAGCCCAGGGACCGAACGCGCACGTGCGTGAGCCACTGCCAGGCAGGCCCCGCTTGTCAGCTGCTACAACAGCGCGTCGCCGTGGTTTACCTCTCTTCCGCCGCTGAGACGAGCCATCTAATCACCTGTTTCCGGCGTGTCGTGCCCGCCCAAACCTCCCACAGTGCCGCTGCACGAACCATCCCATCACCTCGGTCTCCGGCGCTCGTCTTGTCCCTGTGCCGCCCGCCGGCAGCAGTTACCCAGCCGCACCGGATGACCGGCGAACCGACACCGCGTCCGCCGCACGCTAAGCTGAGCTCCGCCATGCCGCTGCACCGTCCCATCCCATCACCCTGACCACCCACATGAACCTCGCCGCACCGCCTCTCTTCGTCGTCGGCATGCGCCGCTGCGCGACTATAAATAGCCCCTAAGGCCGCCGCTTCTTTCCCACAACCAAAGCCCAAGAATCCTCCTCTCCCAGTGCTAAATTTCTCACCGCCACCGCTTTCCCCCTTTCGTCTCCCTCCTCTCTGGTCACCGGCGTCACCGTCTTCCCCTTTCTCTCCCTTCGGTCTCCAGGAGGTAACCCCCTCCCACTGCTCTTATCCTACCACTGCACCAACCCTAGGAACCTTTCCCAACATCTCCGCCGTTCCCGTGGTCGCCGCCGGCGTTCCCCTGCCGCCACAGAATCTCACCTCGCCGGCGCACGTCGCCAGCCTCCTCCCGAGCCTCTTAGCCACATCCAAGCCGTTCATCTTTATCACCACGTCCCCCTGTTGCTCTCCCTCCCATCAGTGCCCTGCGGCAATCCGCCGTCACCGGAATCGGCGCGGGCCGCCGTCGGCCGTCGATCGGACCCAGGGTCAAATGACCCCGGTCAATACCGACGTGGATGCCCGCGTGGTGCCCGCGAGACGAAGCCAGGCGCTGTGCCTAGCTCCTCGCGAATGGGCCGGACTATCTTCCCCCATCATTTCCTTTTAACCAAAACAAATAAAGTCTAGATCGTGTCCCCTTCCATCTCCCTCGGCCCATTAGCTTTTACCAGAAAAAAATAAGTTTGATTTACATCCTTCCACACTATTCCTTGGTCCCACTTATCAGCCATACAAAAATAAATCCCTCCAGAAATTCTTTAACCCTTTTATTAATTCCCAAAAATACTCCAGAACTTCCAAAATTCATATCTTTTCAGCCGTACCTCCAATCGAGCCCATTCAATCCCAAGATTCTTCTAAAAATTATATCTTTTTAATGGCACTATTATTATTACTATATTAGGTTCTGAGTTTAGTATTTTTGCTTGTTTTGTTTTGCGACGAGTAGAAGCCGCGCCCGAGGAGCCACAGTCAGAAGTGCCTGAAGGAGAAGAATTAACTCAGGACCTAGGCAAGTCACCCTTTGACCATGTTGAACCTATATTTGGTGTAAAAACTATTTTTGTCTGAAACTACACATTAGGATGCACGAGCACGGCTGCAGATCACACTTGGTCCGCCAGGCAAAATAATTACACTTGCTGCATACAAACCTCCCTTGATTTTGATTACCCCTTTCCTTTGTCACCCCGTTGCCATGATGCTCGTACATCGGTGTGAGTACCGGCGACAACACTTTTCAAATAAAATGATGACGGTGGGATAATTTGGGTTTTGAAACAAGTTTGGAAAACCCGACCCTCGTTGTCGGAGACTTTGCGAAATAAAATGGTTTTTGGAGAAAAGTGACATCACGGTTGTCTTTCGCCTGTGTGGCCAGACGTCCCGTGTACCATAAGGACCGATTCCTAGAGGTTTTACATCCACACATACTATAGTGTGGCCAGACGAGTGGGATAAGGCACTCCTGGCTAAGTACTTAGTGGACTCGGGGTGAGTATGGAGTTGCTGAATGTGGAGGCGCCATAGTGCCCGGGGTTCTATGGGCTCCTAAGCAAGGAAGTCCGGGACTTGCCTATGCTTGGTCCGAGACCTGTTCAGTAGATTGCCGGCTGCTCCGGGAAAGCTTCGGAAGGCTTTATCGCAAACCTTTCACATCAACGGATGTGGAAAGTAAGAGCGTGTCGTGTGGGTAAAGCTTGCACCCTCTATAGAGGTTTGTCCAAACTGTTTGAATAGTCATGCCCACGGTAACGGGTGGATGTGCAGTGATCTCTCTAGCGTAGATTTGTTTCGAAAACCTGTTTGTGAAACGTGGGTGAACTTTCGAGAAGCGTTGCCCAGAACTGGCCTGTGTGGCTAGTGGAAGACTCGTGTCTGAAACAGGGCTGTGTGACCTGGGGTGCCGTTTGGCACCATAGAGAAGTTAGGAGTAAGAGATGAGAAAGAAATAAGAAAAGTGTTGAGCCAGGGCAGAGGTGCTGTTCGAGACAGGATGCTAGGATGAGAAGAGATAGTACTTGAGAAAAGTGAGATCTTTTGAAGCTCAATCTTCCCTCACTTAGGCTTTTCAAAAGGTTTTACCTCGTGTACTCACCCTTGCTATACTTATAATACTACCAGAATCGCTCGAAGTTGAAGACCCAAGTTTGGAAGCTTTCCTCGCATGGCAAGCCACGTACGAAGGGTTTTAGGGTTTCATACGAGGTTCCCAAGTAGTTCTTGTGGGTTGGGTCTCGTTGTAGGTTGCGCTTCCTTCTTCTTTGTGAGTGTCGTTGTAAGCCCTGGTTATGTCCGTGAGTACAACTCTTGTAAGCACTCTATTTATCTAAATAAAGCAGTTTGGCTATGATCCACCAATGTCCTGTGCACACCAGCTTGGATTCCTGGGACTGGTACATCTATACATGAAAAGACATTTCAGTCCTGTTGATCTATATGGTCAGCGGGAGAGGGGTGTTACACATCTCCTCACGGCCCTCTCCTCCGAGACCCCTGACGAGCATTGGTGGAGGCCCTCCTCTAGAGTGGCGACAACATCAGTCCATCTCCTCAATGAGCTATGGCGGCAATGACTCTTCTCGTGACCACCCTGCCCACCCCTAGCGAGTGGCGGCGACGAAGGCTCCTCACCTCCTCATATGGTGGAGGCGGCAGCCCCCTCACGAACTATGCTGGCGATGGCCCTCCTCGTGAGCAGTGGCAGCAGCCCACCTCATGAGCAGCGGTGGCGACGACCCTCCTTGCAACCCCACTAGTGAGCGGCGGCGGCTCATCCCCTCCTCAAGCAGTGGAAGCGACGGCCCTCCTCATGAGAACTGGTTGCTGCAGTGACAACTTCTCCTCGTGAGTGGCGGAGACAGCGCTGGCATCGTCCTCTCCTCCACGGATTGCAGCAGCATCAACGCATCAATGGCATAGTTACAAAAACCCGGCCCAACCCGGCGGTTGGACCGGAAAAACCTGGAACCGGCAATCTCAGCGGGTCGGTTCAGCTCAAAGACCGTTCATGCAATTGACCTGGTAAAAACCGGATGACCCGGCTGGTTTTTGTTTGACCGGATGAACCGTGGCGGTTTGTAGAACAGGGCGAATTTATATTTAGACACAAATTACCCCTCATTTTGATTCTCTTGTTCTGTGTACTCAAGGGTAAAAATTGGAAATGCCTAAATTTGAGGAGATACGAGCGACTAGGGTTGGAATACTTTGACCGCATTCAATCATCATCATCGCTTCATCAGATCCATCCACATCCACAAACTAGACTGACTTGTATTCGTTGCGTCACGTTGACGCCACCCCCGTCGCCGTCCGCTGCGGCCGCTGCCATTTGCTGCCGCCGCCATCGTGCGCTGCGGCCACCACCCACAGCAATCCCTCGGTGCAGTGTCCGACACTCCGCCAGCCACCACAGCAAAGGGCACAAGCACGAATGCAAGATACTGCTGCTAGCTACATCTTGTCATCCTGTGCTTGGAAGCCAAGGTAGGGTATGTGAGTATGACTGAGAATCCGAGATATGCAGCATGTTTGGTTGGCTGATCCAGCCCACCCAGCCATCATCCAGCCCAAGCTATTTTCAGTCATTTTCAGCCAGCCGAATAGAGCCATGATTTATTTGTTCAAATGTGGACCAGATCTATTGGTGGTTAATAGTTAGCTTATCTATTGATGATTGATTTGTTTGAATGTTCATCTGATATAGTATAAAATTAATATTCCATATGGGTGAACTTCATTCGCAGCACATGTTTTTTATTCTCCTTTGAATTTATTGTTCCATTGATTTGTGACCCTATTACTTTTATTTGCAGCAATACATTTATTTACAGCAATGGATTCTTTATTCTTCATTGGATTTATTGTTCCATTGAGTTGTTTTGATATTTAAAAAAAATGTAAAATAGTATTATATTTATAAATTAAAAAACCGGCGGTTCGACCGGTGACCCAGTGAACTGATAGCCTGAGCGGGTCATCCGGTTTTTTTACTGTGGTCAATGGCGAGCAGGGGCGCGTTGACGGTAAAGTGGCGGTGCCGTCGTTGTCCTTTCTTCCGCGGGCTGCAGTGGTGGCCTTCCAGTAGCGTGGCCCTGTCGTCTATGACAAATCTATGCCGAGCAGCAGCAGCGCGACGACGGCGAGCGGTGGCACCGATTGAGTACTGATTTGGCTTGATTTGGATCGGTAGAAATGACCATTTTTGTGGTAGTGTGATGGCGCGGCAAAAGCGACGGCGAGGAGTTGAGGGATGGCAGGGAAGGCCTTGTTGTTTAGCGCTATGCGGTGTGTAGGCACCGGCCGGCCATGTAGACACTTCCTTTAATTTTCGTACCTACGGTGGGCTAAGTATATAACCCGGGTGGTTAGCAGCACTGATCTCACGTTGTAGGTTCTAAAAAGCAGCGATGTGATGCTATCACAAGTTAGGACGCCATTTCGGTCAGCATGCCCATCAGGAAAAACACCTCGGGCAGGGCTTGCTCATGTCATTACCACGTTCAATCGATAAGACCAAATTTTAGCATTACAAAATTTTAGTAGGTTATCAAACCAAATACATCATTGATATTACTTACAATCATACCAATTTTTGAAAAATAAAAAAATGTCCACTCTTAAAAACTCTGCCAACAACTGGTAACTCATAAACGTAGCGCATCCAACACTATAAAAAAAATACAACACTAAAATATGACCCAAAAAATATTGCTTTGGTTTAAAATGGAAACGCCTATAATTAAACGCAACACTGCCCATTGGTCCAACAAGTAATTTTCGTGGAAGGTACTCCATATTTTAGGGTAGAACACAAAATGAATCCATCCGCTTGAATGTTTTTTATCTCCTAAACTATATCCGGGATATACATCGTGAAAATATCCTGTTCTCCTCGCCGCTGCCTAAGAGGCCGGCTGTAAAGCCGCACGGCCGAAAGGACGGTGGCGGCAGCGATTCCCCTTGCACGCTTTCAGCAGACAAGATGGCTGTGGTGTGGCGGCAACGGCATGCAACAAAGGCGCGGCATGGTGAGGATGGCGCGGCGACATCTCCCTAGATCCCACACCCTGTGGCTGGATCTGTCCCCATGAGGCAGATTTGGTGTGGTGGGAGCTGGTGGGGGCATGGTGGTGTGGCCAGCAACGGTGGGCGGCGCTGGCCGACATCGATGGCGTCTGACGATTGTGTGACATGGCGACAGCAGCACAATGACGTATCGCTGAATCCTCCCCTCCACGTGGCTGGATCTGATCCTACGAGGCGGATCTGGTAGGGGATGGTGGTGGGTGCCAACGGGGGTGCGCCGGTGGCTGGCGGTGCCATGTGGCATCGGTGGTGTGCTAATGCCATGGTGTGGCCACTGTGAGCCATGGCGATAGGCGCAAGTGGCCTCCATCTCGTGTTGCTACTAGATAGCGGTAGTGTGTCGCTGGTGGATGGTTTTGTGAAATTGTTTTCCTTAGAAGAAATTGTTTTGTGAAATAAGTGAGACGTAACTTGGTGGATGTTTTTTTAAAATATTAATAACATCATAATTCGCAATTCTATGTGTCCTTTTCCCTAAGTGTTAATATCTTTTAAGGCCAAAATTTAATTTTCTTGGTATTTCTTAAATATCACATTAGTATTATTTTATTTTGGAATATCTACAAGGGAACTGTGGTCATTTAGGTTAGAGTTAACGATAAACTATTGTTGAGTTGGCAGTATTATTACTGGAAGAGTGGTAAAACATGAGTGCAAATCTTAATTTTTAGGACAGAAGAGAGGATACAGTTGCATCAGTTTGGCAAAAAGAAAATGTTCCAAAAATAAATGGTCTTTGTTGTTCAGTCTACATCCAGCGTCCTTGGGGTGACATGGCAAGACCATAGTCGATTTCCCACTAGCTATGGGTTGGATTGAAAAAAACGACTACTAAATTTTTAACACGTGTTTGACTGTTCGTTTTATTCAAAAACTTTTTTGAAATATGTAAAATTATATATATGCATAAAGTTATATTTAACCGTCAATCAAATAATAAGAAAAAAATTAATAATTGTGTAAATTTTTTGAATAAGATGAACGGTCAAATATGTGTAAAAAGGTCAACAGCGACAAATATTTAAGAACAAAGTATATGCAATGCTCTCGTAAAGAATGCTTCTCGGTAGCGTATGTATATGAATAATTTTTTTCTAAAAAACACGTATGTATATGTTTTATGTTCTACTCCCTCCGTCCTTAAATACAAGGCGTATTTTAATTATACACGGTCTACGATACTTTACTTTGACCGTTAATACATTCCATAAGAAATTATCAAAAACTATAAAATTTACATCATATAAAAACACATTCAAATACAAATATAATGATGACATATGCATAATACTAAACATCAGTATGGTTAACTTAACTATTAGTCAAAACTTTTAAAGATTGACTTTGCGGAAAATAAGGAGGCCACAGAGGAGTACGATACAAGAAAAGAATGAAATTAAACATTTATGATTCTGCTTGTTAGATCATAGCTGGCATGAGAGGCAATCTACCTTATAAATTGAATTGATGTGAGCAGTGCGCTGATCTAATTTGCAACAATACAAAGCATTAATTCTTATTCAAACAAATTTTTTCCTACCTGATGTTCTGCACCATCCGAGCCTTCTACATCCAACACAATACAACGAGGTTCATTGCATGTTGCAGCCCAGATCCCTTTGGTGGTTGCCATCCTAAGAAAGGAAAGTCATAACAATTAACCATAATTCAGAAACATTCTAATTTTTCTTTAGAAATGAATTAAAACCTGGCATCTACGTCCAAAATGGATGTATACATACATTATACATATCCGCTCATAAATAATATTATCATGTAAAGTCAAAACAAAAGGGATAATCGTGAAACAAAACTGGCAGTTGAGATAGAGACATGGTCCCTCCAGCCCTAAATATTTATCATTCACCATAAGTTTAGGTTTGGCTAAGAATTTTTATATTAAAATTAGTTTGTATATATGATCTAATACTTTTATAGCATTTGAGTACCTGTGACGTAAAGTCTTTGCATGCATGTGTTTTTTTGCTATAAACTAAGTATTTGAGTTTTTATACAGTTTGAATTGCTATTTTCCTGTACTATAAATTCTATCGTACAGTTGTGTCTACGTTTATATAAATACAATTGATTATCATTATCATTTTTATTTAAGACATTTTGGTTATTTTATATTTTCGTGCTGAAACTTTTTTCTAGGACTACCAGTTTTTACCTTATTAACTAATCCCTTCAATCTATACAAGACAGTACTCCTAAATGTTTCCAAAATTAATGTAAAAAATATTAGGTTGTCTGGGCCAAATTAAGGGGAGAGAAAAAAATTCTACAATACCCCCATTATTTTAGGGAGTAAACGTTGTTGGGGTAAAATAAGGAGAAATCTAAATATCTTATCTACCGTATATTGTATTAAATGATTTTACATATGACCATGGCCATCATCGAATGCAACGGTTACAATTATCTCCATTTGAAGCAACTGCCACACCGCTTAATTTTCGGATTTCCCCCATTCGGCATCGCTCATTGCCACCACCCCACGCCGCGTCGTGATCAACTCTGCCGCACCAACCATTGCCTATGTCCACTGCACTATGCCACAATCGCCTCAATCCCCTCAATTATTTCTCTATGGACCATGATTTACAAGCATTCCTACATGAATGCTTTTTTCTAAGGAGGGCAAAAGCTTTACATTGTATATATATTGATAGAATAGAAGCTAATTAAAGGATGCAAGACTACAACTCAAGAAAAAATGAGGAAAAAAAAGACATGCTGTATGACTACAACCTGACCCAATAGCAAGAGAGCGAAAACATGGCACACGGCATCCAAAAGTTAATTTATCTTGTAAATGAGCGTGCTGTCGTCGCTTGTCATGGGAGCTGATGCGTGGTTTTCACATAAAGAATCCATCAAAAGAGTGTGAAATACACAACAACGTTCCAAGGAGACTACGCCCACAGACGAGACTGCGCCCACAGACATCGTTGTTGCTAGCCGGAAGGCAAGGCTTTCGCATATGATTCACTCTCTCCCATGTCAGTGAGCACCTACTTACCTCAACAGCCACCACCTCTAGTACGCAGCCACCATACCAGCATCATGCTGTCTGCTGGACATCAAGTAGGAGTTCGACATCTAATGACCATCTGATCCATTCACGTAGTTGAGATTGGAGAAGGATGGATCCCCTCTCCTCTCCTAGCCCACCAAACGTGGCCTTCTTGTGACGGCAACATGTGTTGGCAGCTAATTCCCTTAAATAGGAATGACTAGAATTACAACCTCCAGCCCAAAATGTCAAAATTTTGTACAAAACAATTAGCTATTTGTAACTCTTTTAGTGTTATTAGACCAATTTGTCATAGACTGATAAGTCGAATACGTGATTCATTATGGTTAGGAGATTCGCTCATACCAAGACTAGCAATATTACGCAACAAACATAGAGAAGAAGATTTTTATACAGGTTTGAGGCCCCGTTGGGGTAATAGCCTTTACTCTTGTCGGCCGTGAGGCATGTTTTTCCTTGATCAATGGATTACGTGTATCACTAAGTACAATAAGCCACTGTAGAAGGCTAGTCTGTATACTTCGACTAGTATATTAGGGGTGTATGGCTATATGTGTATATGTGGGCTAGCCAAAGAGGTGAGATTGTCGACGAGCCGCTGTTGAGGTCTTCGATGTGCTCCGGCGGTGTTGACACCAGAATTTGGAATTAGACTATTGGAGCTGATTGAATTTTAGGGTTAAGTGTCAGACTTGGAAAGCAATCGGAGATGGATCTAGTCTTGTATTGGTTTCCATGTTTGAAGCCCGATTGTATCTAGATTAGAAGAGTTGTTAGTTGCTATTTTCCTTTTTTTTGGTACTGGTCGGATGTGATCGAGTCGAATACTAATATGAGTCGAATTGCCCAAAAGTATAAATATTGTACACCCGAGTATTGTAAAACAGGGACATAATCAATACAACTTTTGGCGCATTGCAACCCTAGCTTGCTAGGTTTTTGACGAGGCTGTGTTGTCATGTCGTGCTGCATCGGTTCGGTCCGAACTATGACAGAAGGTACATCTCGTCAAAAGTATCGGCTAGTTAGGTCCAATATACTCAACTACCGATGCGTGTGTCACGTGTCATATATATCGTCAGATTCCAGATCGTCTTTGCTACCTCAACATCGGTTTACCTTAATTAGGACTTCATTGGTTAAGTCTAATATTCTGATCGAGGTACATGATTAGGACTTTCCGATATTCTAACTAGGCCGCTATCGATTTGAGGTATCGCTTTATACGACACGATATATCTACCATCATACATATTGCTCGTCGGTATTTCTAATTCAATTAGTAATAATGTTGGCTCAAGCTGTCTTGGTTAGGTCCGATCCTTAGGGTTAAGACTAGAGTTAATCGGCATAGATGCATAGGTTTGCACTGCATATGGTTCTGTTAGAGTTTTAGCCGATGCGTTATTTTTTAATTTCAGTTCATACTTGCATCGGCTATGAGCTATCTCGAGCATAAGACAGATATGACCCAATTCCTTAGTTTCAATCTTATGCTGCAACCGTTAGGTCCGATTTATGAAAGGTGTTTCTATTAGAATCATGGTCATGGATGCTTTATGCTTTTAACAAAAGCTGATTCAAGTTTCTATTTACATAATATAGCCGATCATTTCCAAAACTCTTAGCATCGGTTGTCTGTTATCGGCCCAGTGGCCGATAGCGCATAGGACTAACTTTAATTTTTGTTCTTGTTAACTATAGGAGCAAATCAACTGGCATGTCCCACAACCCCAAGATTTAGGATCTGCACTAGAGTTAAGCAAATCTCCACGCCTTCGGCTTGACTTGCGCGCGACCAATTTTTGCGTCAACAGGTGGATTGCATGTCTCAGGACTTAATTTAAAGTCTCCCCAAGCACTCCAAGGTCCTTTAAATTTATACCCCTTGTGACGGCAATTGTGGCCTACTCAGACTCAAGGATTATGAGTAGAAAGTATAGCAGGGTAAGGAAGCAATCTGACTTATGCTATCCATATCATATATTCGAGTAAAATAATCCTACCCTTTCCTAATCGTGTTGTACTTGGTGGGTTGTTGCACTGTATATGTAAAGGTCTTAGAATACATGGTTACCAGACACAGACATATAATAGTAGGATATACCCTTACCGAGTACTGTGACACAATTATATCTCTACCGAGCATTATAATGAAGATTATTTCCAATCTTTCTACCCTATTTCTTAATTAAAAATTTTAAAACAACCTATAAATTGCTATATTTTAAGATGGATGGAGTATTTAGGATGCCCCAAAGTAAGTGTATGAATGTAGTGCTTATCCGATTTCCATATTTAATACTAGTGAAAAAAAACACCAATAGAGGTTTAGATGTTTATTATAGAGCAAATTTCACAAAACCTTGGGTTTTATGGTTCTAGTTGCAGAAAACCATTCGAATTTTGGGGTGTGTTACATAACCATAGGTATATTGGCACCGTAACTGCACAAAACCCCACCCTTGTATAGATTTTAGCTATGCCAACACATAGGACCCACCTATAAGCATTTTATAGTGTGTCATGTACATACCACATCATCATCCGAGCTAGCTAGGACATGTCGACCCGTAAGTGAGTCCCCCATATCGGCATAACTAAATTCTAGATAGGGTGTGGTTTTCTGCAAATGTGTTGCCAATATACCTATGGTTACATGACACACGTCAAAATTATCGTGGTTTTCTGTAATTGGGACCATAAAACCCAAGGTTTTATGAAATTTATTTATGTACAATGTTTTCACATCATGTCTAGACAATGTATATAAATACTAAAGTTTCGTAAATCGTGAATTACCTTCCTTTTGATTGATCCAGCATTTGAAATTTTGTGTTGAACATGGCATTCATTAGGGTGCTCTTTCCTGCATGAGGGGCAATGTGACAATCTAACAATTAGTTTCTATTGTTAAAAGGCAATTAAGCATACAAAGAAGGGAATGGTAGCCGCACATTAGTTGCCAGGCTAATAATTTTTGATTCAAATTATATAATGTATTATAATTTGTGACTGGAGGCAATATAAATAAATATAGTGCTAATTGGATGCATGCCACTGCAAATTGCTACAACTGGAGGAATGGCATTCCAATAAGCGATATTTGTTAAGCACCAACATGGCTGTTGTCAAGTTTTCTTCGTTCCCTAAGATGATAACCGAACTTGAACTTGAACTTAAGGCATTTATGTGTGATGCATGATGAATATCAGAATACTTACACAATGTACTAGCTAGTTATAATATTTGGTTCATATATTTGCTGGCACAAAATAATATTGCTACTGAAAATGGTCTGATTTCTAATGACGACGGATATGTAATTGTTCAGCTGTCAGCAAATGTATTTTCATGATGGTTGACTCGTCACAAAAATTATTTTAAAAACTGTGTGGAGTATGACAATCAGTTATATATACATGTCGCTATGTCGCTGAGACAGCAAAAAAAATCAAGGAAATTATTTCTGACATGCACAAATTTCTAGGAAAATTGATCTTAACGTGTGTCAACCAAGCAAATTTGCTTTTATCCGACAAGCTAGTCCTGACTGTATTTTCCAGATGTGGACACTAGAGGAACGATTTCCCTGACGAGATTGCTTTTCCCGACAAGATATTGCATGGCGTCATAAGTATTGCAGTTTCTCGTAGAGCAATGATCATCATCTTGATCAAACTTGTAGGTATCTTTATGTATATTAACTGGATACTCTCATGTAAGCCTGGTATTATTTTAATAATTGAAAACATTAGTTTAATAGCAGGGTTTTTTAAGTAAAGCCATTTACTATAAATCCCCGTTAATCACAAAAGCATGACAATATTCCCGGGTCAATGAAAAATATAAAATCACACACGGTCTGTATATCAAATCTATGGCTAAGATCTAGCTGCTGACATAAAATATGTGGGTGTATTAAATATGGAATTAATAAATACCAAATTATACTTTGTTTTTTTTGAGGGAAAAATTATACTTTGTTTGGACTCTCTCAAAACTGGAATTAGTAACGGCAAATGCAGATTGATGAATTAATAATACAGAAACTAATACCCAAAGCTCGACATTGCCATGGGCTTACGGACTCTGATTTGTGAAATATATCTTTTTTGCCAGGGATTCGTGAAATATACTGACAGCGCTTAATTGCTGTGTGTTTGTCCCGAAACATAAATATATTTTTCCCTACACTACACCATAACCCTAGGGGAGTGTTCAGTTGCTAGCCATTGCCACCAATAACCAATAAAAATTGTCACACTTGTCTTAATTGAGGTGAACAAATTCTTTACCACACTTTGGTTAGTTTAAGCAAATCTTGTCACAATTTTTCATGTCACTAACGTGTAGGACCTACACCTAGTTAGTTTGAAAGGATTCTTGCCACAAACTATGGCAACAATCAAATAATTGCCAAATTGGTCAAACTTGTCTAGCTTTAGGCGTGACAATTTGTGGTAAAGTGTGGCTTGCAACCAAACACCCCTTACATAGTCCACAGTTGTCGGTTATAATGATTTAGGCCGCGTTTAGATTCAAAGAAATTTTGGACAAAAAATATCACATTAATATTTAGACACACATTTGAAGTATTAAACGTAGACTAATAACAAAATAAATTATATATTCCGACTGTACACTGCGAGACAAATCTTTTAAACATAATTACGCCATGATTAACCATAAGTGCTACAGTAACCAACATGTGCTAATGATGTATTAATTAGGCTCAAAAGATTCGTCTCGTAACGTACAATCGGAATATATAATTTGTTTTATTATTAGTCTATGTTTAATATTTTAAATATGATATTTTTGGCCAATAATTTTTGGGCATGTAAACACTGCCTTAGGTATTGCTCAGTCTGTCAGAACATATAAATCATTAAACCAATTGTTGGCATCCTATCTTCCAATAATTGAGCCCTTCCACTAGATATGTGTCGGTATATCTAAATATATTGAGATGAAAAATTTGACGCGGATCAAATCCATGTGTGGGAGAAACAAATGGCAAGTAAGAAAAACAAGGCGCGGAGAAAATTTTGCAGACCATTTAAGGTGGAAATTTTAAGGTTTTCCCAGCTAATTAATGCTATTGGTTGCCAACTTGTGCATTGCACGGGCTACTCGTATTTACATTGCAAATGTTAAGTGTTAATAATATGTTGGTTATTTGAATTTTGTTAAAAACTATACTGTAACTTAGATTTAAAGTTTTCACAACAACTTTTTATTTATAGTTCCATAAATAAATATTAATAATTAACATTACTGCAAAAAATAATTATTAAGTTAATTATATGCAGAACCCAAGCTAAAGTTGAAATATATAAAAGAATCGACTTGTAGTAATCTTGGTGTCTAAATTATTTCTGTAAAATTTACAATATTTAGTCCTAATTATTTCTTTTTAAGAACGAGTACTTAAGAAATTTGTAATAAAACAATGGAGATGTGCCTGATTTGGATTATAGTATACGTTAGTCACAACTCGATCACAACCAAGAATCATTAGTTTATTCCGAATTTAAGAATTGAATTCATAAAGAAGAAAAACGGAGAATCATAGGTTGGTTAGGCGATTTTATATTTATTAATTCAAATTTTATAACGATCGAGCTGCAGATTTGGACTCCCTCGACGAAATGCACCGATACCTCTGCGGACCAGTTTCTGTTTTTCTTAATCTTTACTATTTGGTGTTTATTTTTTAAGATTGGTCTATAATTAAGTTCCAAATTATAACAACTATCATGAGTCAGGCACTGAGTTACAGCACAGTCGCACATGCATATAAATGCCATGAATAAAGATTTTAATCCGCAAACTGAAAAGTTTGCTTGCACATGATATATATAGTCCATTAATTTTGTGGTCGTCACATCTGAATACACATTTTTTAATTTTTAATTTTTGTTTAAATAACAAGTTATGTTGCTCATCTTTGAGTAATAATTTCTTTTACAAGAGAACCTATATTGTATAAGAATCCACTCTGTAGTTTTGCATCGTATCATTGATGTCATATCCCTAGATTTTGATTCTCTTACGTCAAATTTCATTGCAAGTAATACAAATATCGTTAATATTTGTTCAAGCGAATACATGATTTCTATTGTAAAAATCTAATTTAACATAACAATTCGGTTTTAACATTCCTTTCTCTTTATATTTATTAGTAATTTGCATTTAAAATCTTGGGTCTCTTTTAAACTCTATTTAATATGATTTGTGTGTACTGCAATGACATGGGTAACTTTTACGGATCTAATTCGCACATAAAAAAATTATATAAGTTCTATTTACTTTTGTTAGTTCCATCTAAAAGCAGAAGTATGTGACTCCAAACTGAGTAAAACTCGCAATTATTAATTCTGAAATTTGTAATTATGATATTACTATAAAATAGTTAGTAATTAGTTACAAAACCGGTAATTATTAAATAATTGAGACTCCATGCCATGTACACCGATATTTATTGTTTTTTTAATTTTTGAAACTTCATACTCTATATTTATTAAGGATATATTTATTTTATTTATTAAATCTTCCGTATAAACATTTTATATTCCATCTGGTAATCTGGAAGGGCTCCCGTGATAAAATTGGCAACATGTAAGAACGTAAACAGATTATATATTGAGCGGTGTGATGCTACGGATTATTTACTTATTACTGAGATAATATAAATATTTCAAATAAACTTAACAAATATCTCAAATAAGTAGTGATGGATAGACAAATGTCCTTTTTGAGAAAATGTATTCGTCGAGGAGTGCAACAAATAATCCGTTTCAACGATCCGCCAAAATTAACTAAAAAGAAAAACAACCTTATATATATCTAGAGTTGCGTGTATATTTGGGTGTGGATTGATCGGCTGTGCATCGATGCTGCCTTGTTGCGACGATGAGATGGATCAAATTTAATGCAATTCCTTGAGTACTAAACTGTGAAGTAAGAAAAGTAATAGATGAAATACCGCTGCTCTGCGCACCAACGATGGAAAACACGGGGTAGTGGTCTTTTAGGTTGCAGTTATGATTGATTAGCGTCCGCAAAGCATCCTCATTGAAGAATGTTGTTTTATCCGCCTTATGTTCAACAATTTGGATGACTTTGGATGGAGTTGGAGTGGCCATTGAGGGCAAAAAAGCAAGATGACAGTGTTTTGCAAGCCTTGGAATAGGTACACCACAACAAAAGATGATATTAGCGCTCAGACCAGAGGTCCCATTATATAGCCGCCAAATTGGATCACACTATCAGTCTTTCGGCTGGCTGCCCCCATAACCCGAAAACACTAAACCTGGCCCTTCAAAGGGGACAAGGACAGCTGAAGTTGTAATCTGGACTGAATCTTTAGCAGTCCTCCATCCAACCACTTAATTGTGAACCAATCAGTAATGGGTACTCCGTAACAGGTAAATTTATCAACTTATCTCTCTTTCTTCTTTCTTTCTTTCTTTCTTTCACAGCTACAAAACACCCCAATCAGTAGTGGCTCCGTCATCAATAACACATCCTTAACAATTTAAAACATAACTCATTTTACATATACCCATCAACCCATCATGAGTGACCCAAAATAGATATAAGATTATCTATAACAAGATATAACTACGGCACGTTACGAATGATCAGTAACGGAGCAGAACCACGACCTGTTGCAGATTAGAATACAAAGGTAACAGGTGTAGTATGAACCGTTGTAATGGCAGACCTCATATGTCACGGATTATAATTATGGCCCGTTAGGGATGACTCTCATCTATAACGGATAGTAGTTCCCACCCGTTACGGATGAGAAAATACCTATTTTAAAAAATATTTTTTTATTTTTAAATTATCTTAGATGGAGAAATGGCTAATAGGAAAGTTGTAGATCTCGACCATGTCTACAGCTTTCTAACTGATATTATTTTTATTCGATACTGTTTATCTGATTTAATATGAGTTACAAGGTATGAGATCGATCTTGAAAAACGAAAATTGGAATTTCTCGAACAATGTCAAATGGACACATGCTCTATGATATACATGATATTTTCAAATATTTCAAACAACATCAGTTGAAGATATACTTTACGTTATCAAAGTCATAGATATTAAGTGGATCTATAACTTTATAATTAATAATATTTTCATTTGAGTTTTTTTTTCAAATATGCGTTATAATTATTCGTATCTAATTTGAAAACTTAAATTCCACGTTTTCAAATGATCTTGAATGATGAAGATTCTTAAAATTGTAGATCTCGTCGATAACTCTAACCTTGTAGTTGATAGATCATATAGAGTTTCAAATATGCTTTATATGGTTTGAAAATTTATATTCAAAAGAATAAAATGGAAGAAGCAATCACAAGTGCTTCATAGGTGAGATAGCTAGGGTGTTGTTTGTGGATGTAGAAGTAGTGGGTTTGAATTACATGAATCACATATATATGAATATGGCTAAAAAATAATTCCTCTGTCTTAAATACAGGAGTTGGATTGTTTTGTTCGAACAGAAGGGTTTCATCAATAATTTCTCTATTATAAATTTATTTTTATGACATAAAATTAATGTCATTAGATTTGTATTCGTAAATGCGCTCCTGCGACAGTACTTTTTAATATCATAACTGATATTTTAATTGAGAAATTATAGGTCAAAGCTTTATCCTATCGAAAAAATTAAGCCATATAAAAAAGGAAGGAGGGAGTATGAATTTTGCGGGAGATGGTGCTTGAGCATGGTTAGATACCTACTGAAATTAACAATATTTTCTTTTGGAGTTTTGGCGGTAAGTTACGGTTTAGATGTGAACTTGTGTGCAGTAGTTCTTGAACATGATGGGATGCATACTGAAATAAAAAATATTCTTTTGGGGTTTGTTAGTGTATTTAAAAATAGAAAATTATAAAATGTTACCTATAGTGATTCATAATTATGAACCAAAGAATGATGCTCATCCATAACTGCCAGTAAGTTAGGGCTCTTATGGATGAGTCATCCATAACGAGAGTTCACCTGTTATTGATGACTTTTCATACCCGTAACCGTTCACCTGTAATAGGATCAATACCCGTTAGGGATGACGGTTTTGACTCGTGACTGATGAGGGGTGCCACACTGTGTTTATGGTTTCTTATGGTTGTTTAGTAAATCTAAATTAATTCATTTCAACTTCTTAGAATGTAATTATCTAGTAATCACAAATATATGTGAGATATATCTACACTCCAATTTAATGTGCAATTTGATACGAATGATCATTTTTTGCGGTATAAAATAGCATAATTAATCAAATCATGATCCTAACCATAATATAAGTTTTTTAATTGGGAAATGCTTCTACACGGGCGTCTAGACGCTCCGGACGCCGCTCCCCGTATGCATCCCGTCTTCCACGTTATTTTCTATTTAATCCCTGATTCAACCACACAGATCTCACGTGAGAGAGAAGGGGCGATTCATGCGATGCCCGACGGCAGCCGCGGTGGCACGACGGCCTCTGCAGCGGCAGGATGGCGGCAGCAGCACCGGCGTCTGCGGTGGCATTCGTGGCAGCGCAACGTCATCTGCCGCGGCAACGCGACGGCGGCAGTGGCCGCGGCGGCGTTTGTGGCAGTGCAACGGTGCGGCCGCGACAACGCGACCACTGCATCTGTCTATGGTGGTGATGGGCCGTTGCGCCTTCACCGGAGAAGGTAGAGCTCAATGTTATTGCCGGAGAAGACCACTCTGGGTTGGCATGATTCGGGAATTTTTTATGTTTCGGTTAATGTATGTTAATGTATGAAGACAACGCGGCCCTTGGCACCCCTTCCCTCTTTCTTGGCACCCTTTCACTTTGTATAAATAGACATCAACATCATCAATAAAGATCAGAGTTCATCATTCTTTCACAACAATTTTAAAGGAGAAAAGAAAATACTACCTCCGTCCCAAAATATAGGTATTTGTTGACTTTCAGACGTCATGTTTGACCATCCTTCTTATTCAAAAATTTTCTAAATATATTATTTATTTTATTATGATTTATTTTATACTTGGATGTAGTATGTTGAAGCCATGATCTAGCCTTTGGGTCTGAATGGAGCGGTTGGATGGAAGAGCTTGTAAAGTTGCAGTCCAAACTACGACTCCAGCTGGATGCCTCAACCAAGACCGTATTAATTGTCATTCATACATTTCTGTACATACGTACGGTTCGGCAACTACCGCCAACTAGCCACGGCCACTGGCCCCTGTGCAGACGTAACTCCGGCCGGACAGCCGGAGACCTCGAGTGGTCAGCTCCGTAGAGATGAGCGGTCTTCGAGATGGTACTTTAACTAATAATATTTTCTAAAAATTTATTATTTTAAATTAAAATAGTTACATATATTATAATAGTTCTTATAGTATTGTTTATACATGATAGCTCATTTTAATTTTTTTCTAATTTTTTTAAAACTTATTATATTTTGGGACGGAGAGAGTAATAGGTAATGTTTTCATCAACCATATGGAAACGACCATAGATAAAAACTAAAAATATTTCAAAACACACCCTTGAAATCTAGAGTTAACTACAGTTTGGACCCTTCATGGGCAAAGTTTACTTCAGACTACTTAACTTTACCTTTCTTGCACCTTGGATCACCATGACTCCTTCGAAACCTCTCTACTAAGTAGAGATATGCTTGACATAGGATAACTTTGTGGGTGGAGAGGAGAGAGTTACGGTGGTTAAAAGTGACAGAAATATAAAATTTCCAAGTTGAAAGTGAAAAGCTAGGTAAACAATGGTCGAACCAAAACTTTATTAATAAAAGGTGGCCCATCCTGCATCCCATCATAGTTATGTGTGAGAAAAATGTTACTATAAGAGATACTCCATCACATCATCCAAAAATAGAGCATCATCCATATCAGAGAGAACCTCCAAATATGAATGTTCTCTCTCTTCACTCTATATTTGAAGCAAGCAACATGATAGAAAAAGACGAGAGGTTGCTGAAAAATATTATTAAAGTATAAAAGATTGGAGTATGGATGATCTCTTGGAGTACATAGGGATATAGAAGAAAAATCATTTTTCCATGATCATTTAAATGGACATATAGAGGATAAATATAGATAAGATCTTGGGTTTGTTCTTAATGGGGGTATATCATCTACTCCCACCATCCCTAAATTTTTGACACCAATAATTTTTTAACACACGTTTAACAGTTCGTCTTATTCCAAAATTTTTATGAAATATGTAAAATTATATGTATGCATAAAAATATATTTAATAATGAATTAAATGATAGAAAAATAATTAGTAATTACATAATTTTTTTAAAATAAAATGAATGGTCAAACATGTGTAAAAAAATCAATGACATCAAATATTTAAGTAACGGGGTAGTTACCATGACTTTAAAAAAGTAAATACTCATTCATTGTGCTGGTTTTTAAATGACACTAGAAAGCGAAACGAATGGGGTGTAATACAATGTTAGTTGACACTACACCTTCACAAGAAAAAAAAAGATCTGGCTCGAGGATCAAGCCGATTCTTCGTGCCGGACTTATATCTATGGCACCCATGAGTTGTTAATCCCCAATATCCCTCAAAAACTAATATACATCAATAACACGAAACTCATCAAGAACAAGTGGAACCCAGACAAAAATCCCTAATTAATATCCGTAAAAAACACATCACCTTACGCTGCTCGATGCTTTGACAATTCAACTAGTTCTAACCAGGCGTCGCTGTAGCTCTTGCGGTTCCCTGGCAATAAAAAAAATGCATTACCCATATCATGCATCGATTAATCTTTCTTCCGACCTTCCCATGCTCATATCTAAGCTAGTTATGTCCTCATCATCCCACCTCCACGTGTGGACGTACCCATTTTATAACAAATCAACACAACCACTTCCATATATCATTTTTCACTCATACTGTCATACATTCCTTGTGACTAATCCTTCTCCCCTTCACCCATTCTAAGGTGGGGGCTCCGGCAAAGAGGAATGACCGGGGCAGCTGATGACACATTGACCGAAATAAAGGATGTAAAAAAATCATAGTTGAGCAGCCATGTGATGGGTTTAGAAATTTTCGAAACCTAAGCAAATACATGTAACAACCATGAAATTTTGGAGAACAAAAGCAAATATATGCGTGAACCAATATGCGTGAACCAATATGATGTCATTAAACACCGTAAATAGATCCCCGCAAAAAGAAAAAACACACCGTAAATAGATTGTATCGTACTAGTATATGTTCTGGCGATGGGCCTTGGATCCGGCCCCCTTGATTTTGTTATTTTGAGACGACTTGACTTGGAGGTAGCATTGACATCGCCGTGGACACACCACGGACTTGAATTGCAACGTGTTATGCCCATAGCCTCTCACCGTGAATACATAGGCAGTTCTCCAAAAGTTTTTTCTGAAACATCACATCGAATCTTTATACATAAAAATGAAGCATTAAATATAGATGAAAAAAGAAACTAGTTACATAGTTTAGATGAAAATTGCGAGATGGATCTTTTGAGTCTAATTATGTTATGATTAGCCATTGCTACAGTAACCCACATATGCTAATGACGCTTTATTTAAGCTCAACAGATTTGTTTCGCGGTTTACAGACTAGCCAAAAAAATTAGTTTTTTCATATATATCCGAAAACTTATTCTGATATCCGGTCAAACGTCGATATATATGACATCCAAAAGCAAAATATTTTTACTCTATAAATGATACTGCATTGTGTAATAGAAATTATAAAAAAAAATAGTGACGTAACACGCAGAGTACAACAACTTGCAAAAATATATGACATGATTAGGCAACTAGGAAGACTAGTAGAGCACTCGCCCGGCAGGTCGCTGTGTAGCCACCGGGCCTGTCATTTCACATTTTAATGAAAAAATTACAAAAATGTCTGCGCGTTATAACGAGCAACCCAATTTTTAAATTGACCAAACTTAATTGACCTATACAGTCACCTATAATAGACATTTAATCCAAATTTTGGCTAAATGTTTAAAATTCAAATCATCAACTATATATTAGAATATCCTACCTAAAAAAAAATATACATCAAGAGAACGAAAATCATCAAGAACAAGTGGAACCCAGACATTAATCCCTAATATTCGTAAAAAACACATCACGTTACGCTCCTCGATGGTTTGACAATTCAACTAGTTCTGACTAAATAGGCGCCGTTGTAGCTCCTTCGGTTTACTGGCAATAAAAATAAAAATAAAAATGCACTACCCATATCATGCATCGATCAATCTTTCTTCCCACCTTCCCACCTCCACATGTGGATGTACCAATTTTATAACGAATCAACACAATCACCTCGATATGTCATTTTTCACTTATACATTCCTCGTCACTAATCCTTCTCCCCTTCACCCGTGTCAGGTGGGGGCTCCAGCAAAGAGGAATGAGCAGGGCAGCTGATGATACATTGACCGAAGTAAAGGATGTAAAATTTCATACTTGAGCAGCCATGTGATGGGTTTAGAAATTTTGGAAACCTAAGCAAATCCATGTGACAACCATGAAATTTTGGAGAACAAAAGCAAATATATGCGTGAACCGTTATGATGTCATTAAACACCGTAAATATATAGATGGTATCGTACTAGTATATGTTTCGGCATTGGGATCCGCCCTCTTGATTTTGTTATTTTGAGACTTGACTTGGAGGGTAACATTGACATCACCGTGGACACACCGCGGACACACGGCAGACTTGACTTGCAACGTGTTTATTCCCATAGCCTCTCATTTTGGTTAAATAATTCGTCGTGTGGAAACTTGCATGATTTCTTTACTTCCAAGGACATGCAACTTACTATATCATCTATATATGATACTTCATTGTCTAAAAGAAACTAAAAAAAATAGCGACGTAACACGCAGAGTACAAAGACTTGCAAAAATATATGACACGATTAGGCAACTACGAAGACCAGTAGAGCACTCGCCAGGCAGGTCGCTGTATAGTCACCGGGCCTGTCATTTCACTTTTTAATGGAAAACTTGCAAAAATGTCTGCGTATTGTAACGAGCAAGACAATTTTTAAATTGACCAAACTTACCCATACAGTCACAATTATTAGACATTTAATTCAAATTTCAAATCATCAACAATATTAGAATGTCCTTTCCGAGTGGATACCGCTATCCAAAGTCTCTACAGTAACCCATGAGTTATTTATAGTCGAGTTGCACCTAAATTTTATTTTAGGAATTTTACTAGATTGTTTATGGAGACTATGGGTACAAGGTATCCACTCAACAAGGGAATAGGAGGTGACCCAAGATTGAAGGATACACATAAGGCTAGATGTCGTTAGCATAACGAGCTAAAATGTCAGCTCGGCTCGGCTCGTTATAAGCAGCATTTCAGCAGCAAATTCAGCAGCAATATAAGCAGCACTTCAGCACCATTACAGCAAACAATTTAGCAACAATTCAGAAAAAATTCAAAAATGTTCCAGCAACATTCAACCAAGAACAGCCAACATGAATACATGATAAGTTGAATATTCAACCAGCGATCAGCAAGTCCACAAGGACACAATAAACAAAAGCACAAGTTGCTTGGTCCTTGCACACAACTTTGGAAGTAGCATGTAGCATCACTCCATCAGCCCATCATGCATTCATGCTCATGTCAATCAGCAAACAAGACCTATAATGAATATTAAATGACAATGTCATTATCTCATTTAATCATTAGGTCACAGTACAAAATTTGGAATATAAAAAGGAAAGCAACTTACTGGTTGCTAACCACAGTGCAATGCAGAAACTCCACAAACTCATTGTCATCGTCTTCGCCTTTTTCCTGAAAGAACTCAGTGCAAAATAAGCATTACACACATATAGAAATAAAGAAAACTTGATAATTAACCAAAATGAACATTACATATTTACATACCACACGAATAGGCACACTATTCTCATTTTCTGAGGCTCGTATCCAGCTAGAAGCACAAATTAAAGCCTGACCGTTTACGGCATCAATGAACTCGTATAGTCATCAAGAACTCTACCTCCGGTGCTAAAAGTGGACTCCGATGATACACTACTAGCTGGAACAGCCAAGAAGCACTTTACCATGAGAGACACAACAGGAAATCTATGAGCATTTACCTTCCAATAATTGAGCAAGTTGAACTTAGTTTTATCTATGGACACATTTGCTTCATCTAAATAGATAAGCAGCTCGGATTTTGGAGATTCTGTAGCACTAAACTCCAAATAGGATTGGAATCCACTTGGAACAATAGAAGATAATGAGCTACTTGTTTCTTTGGAAGATGACGCTGATGGAGTGCCCTTGCCATCGTCAACCATACTTTGACGATACAATGTCTCATACTTCTGATAGAGCTCTTCCAACTCAGTTTTGATTGAAGATATCTCCAAATCATAGGTTAGGGCATCATAAATTTGTGCAAAGCACCATCTAATATATCTCCTTTTGAATCTGGGATCAAGAATGGTAGCAATGACCATAACATTGTTTCTCTCTGCCCAATATTTATCAAATTTGTCCAACATTGCAGCAGCCATACTCTTCAAATATGGATCACTAGATTGTTCTGCAGCTCTCAATGTAATCTTAATTTTCACTATGTATGGATAAAAAACATTGGCAGTTGGGTAAACTGACCCTGAAAATGCAGTGGTTGCCCCGGCCATTGCTCCTAAGATTGGCCTAATCTTATCATACATATCCCAATCAGCTGCTGTAGGTTCCCACTTATATTTGTTGTCTATTTCAGCACAATAACGAAATGCAGTCCTATATTCAATACCAATATTCAGCATTCTATGTGTTGGACTACACCTTGTTTTACAATCAAGAGACAACCCTTTCCCAACTCTAATAGAATGATTATTGCAAACTTCAACAAACTTGTACATACGGGATGGAGACTTCTTGAAATATTTCACTGTGTTTCTAAGATTACTTATCAAATCATTTGCCGGTTGCAATCCATCATTAACAACCAAATTTACTATGTGGGAAGAACATCGAACATGAAAAAAATCAGCATCAAATAGCATGTTCTTTCTAGCAGCAAGCTTGTCACTCAAATTGTTCATAGCAACATCATTGTTTGAAGCATTGTCAAGAGTAATTGTTATGACTTTATCTTCTATCTTCTATTTCACTAAACATTCAAATATAGCCTGAGCTATCACAAGACCAGTGTGTGGGGGATCTACCTCAATGAAGTTAAGGACACGACACTGCAAGACCCAATTAGAATCTACATAATGTGCCACTAAACACATGTATTGAAGATTTTGGTTGGATGTCCACATATCAGTAGTTAAACTGATCGATTCAGCCTCTCTCAGACTCTTCTTGAGGCTCTCTTTCTCAGCCTCATAGACTCTCATAACTTCATTTTTTGCAGCCTTTCTACCAATATATTCATAGTTAGGATTCATCCACTTCATCAAGTCATTAAACCCTCTATGCTCGACCATTCTAAATGGATACTCATGAAGAATTATCATGCGAGCAAAAAGATATTTGGTGTGGTTATGATCATATTCAGTAGGATTCACTATAAGAGAACCATCACCAGGAGCAAAGTTAAGTGTACCTTGAACTTTAGCCTTGTCAACCTTGGCCTTGTATGGCTTACAATTTTCCAGGTGTCGGTTAAGAGTTGAAGTGGCTCCCCCTTATGGTACAAATAACTCTTCCGACAAAATTTACACTTTGCCTTTGTAACCATCATGCCTCTCTCCTTCTTGGAGGGAACATTGATCACATTGAAATATTGCCAACATGGGGCTCTCTTTACCTTGCACTTTGAAGGAGACAATGAAATAGCACCCTTTGTCCTCTTTTGACGCCGTTTGCGGCCATTTCCCTGACTTCCACTTCCACTAGCACTTGCACTATTATCAGGTTCTGAAGGTATGCTTTCTAACATTTCATCATTCATGTCAAAACTATTCTCTTCTGCATTCTCTTCCTCAGGCAGAACCTCCATTTGCTGCTCAAGTTCAAACATTGAAACATACATAAAAATATGAATGTAAAAAGTATCAGCTAATAACAACAGAGAAAAACAAAATGAATCAGATCTGATATAAAGCAATTGTTTGGCATAGTCTCATAGATCAGAGATAAAACAGTATGGAAAGAATACACATCCTATGACTCTATGAGTTAGGAACAAGTGAGAGTTATTAAACTATCAAAATAAAACATCTAACATTAAATCCTTGAAATTGATCACATTTATATGCTCATGCAGCTCATCAGCTCATCAAGACATCAACCAAAAATGGATAAATCATAGATCACATTCACACATTCATACTTTTGACATTAATACATACCATTACAGAGATCGAGTCACCAGCTGATGCAGAAGCATGTGTATCTTTGGATCGTCCACTGCTGCCACCAATCTTTTGAGCCTTTGCCACCGCCGGGGATGGCATCACATTGACACCAGGTGAACGTCTGCTTCGGGATTCAACGCTTCTAGGTGGAGCTTGCACCACTTCCACATCATCTTCCTCCATGGGAGCGCTGCGACCGCGAGCGTGACTACCGACTGGCCTGCTGCCCGACATCTAGGAGGATGGCCACCTGCAAGAACTGAAGAACCCACTAGCCCATCACCACTGGATCGAACAACGCATCAAGAAAACAAAACCCTAGGGCGTGAGGTCAGCAAGAAAGCAAAATTAACCTTCAAGTTTGCCTCTTGAGTCTTGATTCGTCTTCCTCTGAGTTCTTGCAGGTCACCGGCTCGTGGCAAAATCCTCTCCCTCCTCGAAACTTCCAGATCCGCAGGCAGCAGAGGGCGGCTGTGGGAGGAGCGGCCGAGCGGCGAGCCGGCGATGGGCGTCTGTGGGAAGGGCGGTGTGGAGAATATGGGTACCGGGAATCCACTCGGACCATTGTTAGCCCACGAAGAACGGATGTTCTAGAAGATCGATAGAAGGAAGGCAAAGAGGCTCGCCCCATCAATGCCTTGATTCCCACGGCACAATCCAAGAGATAAGGCATATCCCGAGTCGTATATAACTCGGAGTTCATATATGTAAAGAGATAAATCACCCGGTTGGGCCTTGCCTTGTATTTCATGGCAATCGGCCGGGTAGATATTGTAATAGATAGGGAAACCCTAAGCCGTTTAGGGTTAGGATTCCTAGATGACTAGGTCCCCTCTCCCTGTATAAGGAGGGGACCAGAGAACCCTCAGGGGTCCGAAATCAATCACCAACATACCACACCATATATCATACAAACTCGGCGGAATACTTCCTCCGGACTGGATTACGGTTATTACTCCATCGGAGGGCTTGAACCAGTATAAATCCTTGTATTCCGTCACCATCTAGCTTTCGAGTTTGTGCGTAGACCCATATAGTTTATTGCCGGTCCAAAACACAGACAGTTGGCGTGCCAGGTAGGGGTAGCGCCAGATTCCTCGACGAAAAGCTAGATGGCATCTTCATCAACACCCGCACTTGCCGGATCGATCGTCCCACCAGGGGCGGTACTTTGATTTGGCTCCTTTAGCTTCATCGCTGATTCCAATGGAGAACTCAGGACTCGGGAGGAGGAGATCAACTCATTTGACGCCTTCAGCCTCCCAATGGGTCTTCCCAACATCGCTGAGCAAACGACTCACCATTTGAGTCGCGTGATTTCTCAAGTCGACGATGGCACCATCAAGATCACGGCATGCTACCAGCCCATGCCAAAGAAGCGGAGTCGATCTGCTAGGCGTCGTGCATCGTGCGGATCAAGAAGCAAGACGACGGAGATCGAGACGTTGGAACCAAAATCAACTCCGACTCAACATCGGGATCCAACATCCAAGGCAACTCTGACTCGGACTGCTGGTTTAGAGTTGACTCCGACTCGACTTCAGCAATATGGATCCACACCAACTCAGAATCAATCCCCCAGGATTACTCCAACCCAGATGCCTCGGAGCCCGGTCTTCAGCACTAACAACAACCTAAGGTGTATCGCCTCTATGGCGAGTTATCTTAGGAGCCGCGTGAATCTTTCAGCAGATTTACTCGGTGCTTTCTACAAGCACTCGATCGAGTCGAGCCTATCTCAGAGTAGTTGGCCCTATCCATCTTCTATCATGGCCTCATGAACCAGGATATGATCTGACTGTGGTACCGTTACACACCCAAGAGCATCAAAAACCTGATGCAGCTGGCCAACATCCTCGGAGCGCCCGGAATTCAGTACTCGGAACCAAGAAAGGAGGACAGTCTCATTGCTTCCATGCGAAGAAGTCTGCGGGAGGATGCTGAACTCGAAAACCGCAAACGCAAGGAAGCATACAAGCAACGCAGGGAACAAGCCAAACGCCAACAACCATCAACGCCGAGTGAAGGACATCAGTCACCACTCTGCAAGAAGGTTTGGGTGCAGAAGCGGAGAACTCGACCAGTACTAAGACCCAACCAAGAGTTGGCCCAACTGCTTCAAGGAATTGAAGAGCCTTTTCACCTTTATCTTCGACGTTTCAACGCAATCATGGAGGACAAGCCAGCCGTAACCAACAACCAGGCCATGGACGCGTTCTTCACGGGATGCAGAGATCTGGAATTCAATGAGGATTGGTACAAGAAGCCACCAGCATCACTCGACGCAATGCTCTTTAGAGCGGATCTCTACGCTTACCGCAACCAAGGGTCGGGTGCGCAAAATCCGAGTGATGATGACTCACATTCTGAGAACTCGGTGGTGTATGGAGAGGTAGAGGAACGCCAAGTAGCTTTTCTCAACGAATCAATTCAGTTCGATGACCTCGAGCAGAGTAGTTCCGGCAGCTTTTCCCTGGTACACGAGATCTTCATGGCTGAGGTCACAGATGTACCATTGACTGCTGAACAACTCGCCCAACAAGCAGCGGACATCGAACGACAAGCCCGTGACCTCGAGCAAGCGCAGCGACAGCTGGAAGAGGCAAGGGCTGAGGATGAACGACGACGGAAAGAGCTCGAAGAAGCAGAAGCCCAACGACTCCATGAAGAGGAAATACGTGCCTGCGAGGATGTGACCCGATGACTCGCCAGCTCAGGCAGGCGAGTGCAGTAGCGACTCAGCACAATTCATGAGGGGGAGCAAGTCTTCACTACTCCCCAACAGAACATAACGGCTGCTCAAACACTGTTGACTACTCTCATGGAAGATGTACCAGCTGCGACATCCCTTACCCCGCAGCTAACAAAGGCCCGAGCTCTCGTTTCGGCAATAGGGGTTCAACATCACAACCAGGCAGTTGACGAGTCAACCTCAAAGACAACTCCACCCCCAACAGCGCCAAGAGCCTTCTAAATCATCACTCGGCCGAACATTTGAATCACAGAGTTATTCAGTCACCACCCCGAGTCGAAGAGCGGAGCGAGAAAGGAATCTTAGGATATTCGAAGAAGAACAACGAAGGAACGATGAGGAGCGACGCCGATTGGATCAGGAACGCGAGAGGTTACGACAAGACCGTGACCGTTATCTTCGCCAGACTCACTCGGACACCTGTGAATTCATTCACCACAACCTCCGCCACGTCATCAACAACAAGAGACGCGAGCGACAGGAGTCAGATCAACGGTGGGATGAATATCACCATCGACAACTCGGCATCTCGATTCCCAGGCGCGATAATTTTGATGAAGGCGTCCTAGCCTTCACCTCTAATCTCCGACAAGTTACATGGCCGACAGGATTCAAGCCCACTGGGATCGAGAAATATGACGGCAAAACCGACCCCAGCGCTTGGCTAACCGTTTATACCCTGGCGATACGAGCTGCAGGAGGAGACAGCAGAGTGATGGCTAAGTACCTCCCGGTAGCGCTATCAGACTCGGCTCGTAACTGGCTCACTGATTTACCCCGTAGATCAGTCGGATCATGGACCGAGTTACGGGAGCTCTTCATTGCCAACTTCCATGGTACTTATGAACGCCCCGAGGATCAATATGATCTTTTGCAATTCCAGCAGGGGCCGAGCGAGTCCCTTAAAGACTACATCAAAAGGTTCTTGCAAGCCAGGAACAAGATCCCTGACGTCAAGGATGAGATCATCATCCCATCTTTCAGGAAAGGAGTCAGAGACGTGGAGTTCATCCACAAGTTCACTCGCAAGCCACCACACACTGTCAGTCGGCTGTTTGAGGTGGCAAATAAGTATGCAGCATCAGCCGAAGCCGTTCGAGCAGTCCGCGGAGACAAGCAGCCGGCGTTTACGCTGAAAGAAAAGGAGGAAAAACCTTCTAAGGACCACAAGGAAGCTAATCGTTCATCAGAGCGGAAGCGTCGCCCCGAGGAACTTGTTGCTGCAGCTGATCGTTTCAGTCACCAGCGCCGTTTCAAGATCTCAAACTACGAGCAAGTATTGGCCGAAAAGTGTCCATATCATTCGAATGGTAACCACTCGGTAAAAGACTGCTACATGCTCAAGAAATACATCGAGCAGCAAATCAAAGGGCTGAAGCCGGTAGATGCGCCAGAAGGTTCTGGAAGAGACAAGGACAAGGAAAAGGATAACGATGATGTGCCTCCTGGCTTCCAGCGCTCTACTCAGCAACTCAACCATATCTTCGGCGGCCCTCAATGTTACGAGCCCAAGCGCAAGCAGAAGCTTACAGGTCGAGAAATTAACATGAAAGCCCCAAGTGTGCCGAACTACCTCCGTTGGTCAGAATTCTCGATTACCTTTGATCCCACTGACCACCCGGACCGAGTAGTGCACCTAGGACGATACCCGCTGGTTCTTGATCTAGTGGTGCTTGGGACTTGCCTCAAGCGTGTCCTCATTGATGGAGACAGTGCACTCAACATCATTTTCGCCAAGACCTTTGATGCTATGAAGATCTCAAGATCCGAGCTCAATCCGAGTTATGCCCCTTTCCATGGAGTTATTCCTGGGCTATCAGCAACTCCACTCGGACAGATCTCGCTACCAGTCATGTTTGGCACGAAGGACAATTTCAGAACAGAGAACATCAGCTTTGAAGTAGCAGATCTCGACACGGCCTACCATGCAATCCTCGGCCGTCCTGCGACGTCCAAGTTCATGGCGATCCCGCATTATACTTATATGATGATGAAGATGCCGGGGCCACATGGAGTTATCTCTCTATACAACGACGTACGCTAGGCGTTCACCTGCGACAGAGAGAGCTACGACATCACCCAAGCACTTGACACCGCTAAGGAACACAGTGAGATTAGGCAGCAGGCCTCTGGAGTAGAAGAAGGCGTAGTGCCGAGTCCTAAGGCGTCGAAGATTGGAGTCGGCGAAGTTAGGACTAAGAGGATTCCTCTCACCCCAGATGATCCGACTAAAACGGCTGTCATTGGGGCTGATCTAGATTGTAAATAGGAAAGCGAGCTCGTAACCTTCCTTCAAAGAAATAAAGATATTGTTGCGTGGAAACCATCTGATATGCATGGAATCCCGTGGTAGGTGATCGAGCACA
>CM002482.1:2991074-3002015 GCA_000325765.3 Leersia perrieri | reverse complement strand
TTTTAAGAAGAACAGAGCGCGAAAGAGGTTGAAACGGGGAAAGATGCCCATGAAAGTTTCGCATAGATGGATGAAGATAGAGATATGTAGAATGGAGTTGGGATTAAGATGGTGAATCTTAATCCCATAAAAAGCAAGCAACCCCCTGAGGAAGGGGTGGGCAGGAAGAGAGAAACCCCGGAAGAAAAATGGGGTGAAAACAACTACCTCGCCGGCATTGGGCGAGGGAAAAATATCGAAACGAGCAGGGCGCCAAGCAACTACCTCTCACAATGTGAGATTGTAGAGAGTAGCGACCTAATTGAGGGTTTGCTTATCCTTATTAAAATTAAGGTGCAAATTATTACTACTCTAATCACTTGGCTATAGGCCTAATAGTGAGATTAAAGCCTCTGGTCTATTATCCAAATTAATTGGGTGATTGATGCTAAGCTATGGGCCTTGATAAATATCAAGATGAGGATACATGCATATCCGACTGAAAAATCGCATTTCGCAACAGATATGTGTATTGTATTATAGCCTCTGGCCTATCATTCAAGGACTCTAGTTTAGTTGTTTTCCCAACTAATTCTAGAGTCGGGGGCTACACCTATTAGGTGTGCCACTTGGCGCATCATTCAATCCCTTTATAAAGGTGTTTTTTCTTAAAAGTCTCGTATAGACTCTAAGTTTAGTTGTTTTCCCAACTAATCATAGAGTCGGGGGCTACACCTAATAGCTGCGTCACTCGGCGTCCCAATTTTTTCTCTGGATTTTATGATGGAGCCCTTCACAGCCTCTTTGCGAGATGATTGGAAAGGATGAAGGAAGATTGGAGACTCAGATTACAAAAGGAGAAGAAGCAACTCGACTGTGAATGACTCGGGGGCTACTGTGGAGAGTATGGGTACCGGGTATTCACTCGGACCATTGTTAGCCCACGAAGAAGGGATGTTCTAGACGATCGATAGAAGGAAGGCGAAGAGGCCCAACCCATCAGTGCCTTGATTCCCACGGCATGTTCCAAGAGATAAGGCATATCCCGTGTCGTATGTAACTCGGAGTTCATATATGTAAATTGATAAATCACCCGGTTGGGCCTTGCCTTGTGTACCACGGCAATCGGCCCGATAGATATTGTAACGGATAGGGAAACCCTAAGCCGTTTAGGGTTAGGATTTCTAGATGACTTGGTCCCCACTCCCTATATAAGGAGGAGACCAGAGAGCCCTTAGGGGTACGAAAACAATCACCCACATACCACACCATACATCATACAAACTCGGTGGAATACTTCCTCCAGACTGGATTACGGTTATTACTCCATCGGAGAGCCTGAACCAGTATAAACCCTTGTGTTCCGTCACCATCTAGCTTTTGAGTTCGTGCGTAGCCCCATATAGTTTATTGCCGGTTCAAAACACAGACACCTAGTACCCGTATCCTCCATAGCTTGATAGATGAACAACCGGCCCCTCCCAATCCATCCATCAGGATCGATGGTGAGCCTTCCACGTCTCAATGCTCTTAGCCTACAGCAACCACGACTACTCAGCTCCTTGCGCCAGCCATTTTTGCACGACCGCATGGCACTACAGCTCCACTCCAGCGGCCTGCCTCGACAGCGCAGCCGTTCCCGTGACACACTGGCGAGCAGCGACTATTGCGGCAGCCGCGGTGCGGTGAACACCAGGACGGCGTGACCCCTCCCATGGTTTGCCTCTTGTGGTACATCACCATTTGCAAGACCTAGGATTTGATTTTTGGATATTGGCTTGTCGGTGAAATGGGCCCGGGGGTATCATCAGATAGCGATATCTTGAGAAGGAAGGCGCCTTCATCGCCAAGGCACCCCGCTAACATGTCTCAATGATTTATAGCGGACTGGGCCACGGGCGGCCACATGGCACCCCGAGGGAGGGGTCGACCCGAACAGTGCCCGAAGGCCATTCTCCGCCACAACACAGGGTTCGGGATTACCCAAACCCCTACCCCTTCGACCCGCACCTCTCCCATGGGAGAGGCGAGCCCAGCTGCCATAATTAATGCGGCGGACAGGCGCTGCCCCATCGCATTTAATGCGATGTGAGGCGCGTTCGTCAGTGATCATCATCACCTTTCGCCCCACACAGAAAGGGTGCAAGGAAGTCCTCATCGGCTGTCACGGGCTGACAGCGCCGTCAGCTCACCCACGCCCCACCCCCCGGTTTGCCACCGTCGCATTTAATGCCGAAGCAGCCATGTGGGAGAGAGAATGCGCGGGTGCAGGGGATGCTGCGTCGTCTCCGCCCTAGGCCGGGGGCCACCGACAGGTCGGCCCCGCTGGAGTAGGTGGTCAACCGCTCCCCCCCTCGTCAGAAGCTTGGTGTCCACGTACTCATTTTCTTCACCAACTCTCGCAATGTGGCAATCTGAGCAGGCGTAGGGGTAGACCCCCGACAAGACAGGACAAGAACTGCTCCACGGTATAGAGTGGAGGAGGAGAAACCCAGGGCTACTGTGGTGACCCCTTGCACTATAAAAGGAGGCCCAGGTCTCCTATAGAGGAGGTTGGCTCATTCCTAGGAGATCACAAGTATAGATTCATGTTGCAGTGCATCTCAGTCATCAGCTCTAGCCCCACCCAGGAAAGAACTCCTTCTTGTAATCCTTCATCCACCATATCAACAACAAGAATAGGAGTAGGGCATTACGCTTCCCCGGCGGCCCGAACCTGTATAAACCCTAGTGTCATGAGTGTTTAGTGGGTTTTTCTCCTGCCCACCTTCTTCTTCTCCTTAGCTCAAGCCTCGGTATACCGCACCCCCATGCCGAACCGAAAAAGGGGGGTCCCCCGGATCCCTGCGTGTCGATCACACGCATCGACATGGCTACTCAAAGGCTTCAATACAGAGAAAAGAACGGCCGGAATAAGAAGGGGATAAGCTTGTGTTGAAGAAGTTAACAGTGTCGTTTAGTCTCCGTTTAAGTTCCGTTACGTGGGGATAGGGTGAGGCTACCTTGGACAGGTGTCGCGACGTGATTCAGCCTGTATTTTGATATGTATAGTGACCCCTGCACCTGAGCCGCACTCTCCGTCTCCACATTTCAACTTCTTGAAACGGCTGGCCACCGAATGTACTTTCTCAACTGTGATAGAATCTAGGGCTAACTGGATCCATGTCATTGCAATTTTTTAAAGCTAGAGATATGTCGTTAGTCAATGACATGTGGAGCCCACGTAAGTCAATGACATGTGGATCAGGATCACATATCTCCAATTTCCTGTAGAATCTAACTCGAGTACACCTCTCAATAAAGAGCGACGATGTGGCATTGAACCATTCAAACTCATATAGGGGTGGACAGAAAGCATGGAGCTCGTGAATCGGATCGGCTCATGTCGAGCTCGGCTCGGATCGACTCGAACTCAAAGTCTTCATGAGTCAAGCCAAGCTTGGCTTTTAAATTGTTAGCTTAATAAGCCAGCTTGCAAGCTACTCGTTTGGCTCGCAAGTACAAAAGATCACCATATTTTCATGTACTTAGGGCATCTTAACTAATAATAAATAATGATCAGTTATTTAGTTACATCCAAACAATCTATACTTAGGATGCATTCAGAAGTAGCTGAAAAAAAAAGTACCGGCAACTCAACACATTATATTTTTCCTCTTTTTTCGTGCGCACACTTCCCAAACTAACAAATAGTACATTTTTGGAAAAATTTTCTACATAAAAGTTGTTTAATAAAAAAAAATAATACACTTAACTAATCATATGCTAATGATGTTTCTCGTTTTGCGTGTAGGACTTTTCTTTTTGACTTTAGTCAGTACCGTAGTTATCCAGCCCTACACTCACTGACTCCACTCCAGTCCTACATCCCCTAAACACCTAATGCATGGAGAAACTCATAGTTCCATCTCTGACTCTACATTTCAGCTGGCCATTTTACATTTTATCTATTGTGAAATGTATTTCAGATTGTTTTCATTGCTTTGAGCAATTAATTTTCTATCTCTCTAATTGCTTTGCTTTGTACTTTTGTAGGCCCTTCTTAAGATCAACGCATATCCCAAATTCATGGATCCGGCCACCGTCCCCGATATTTGTTTTCTTATCATATACTCCCTCCGTCCTTTAATATAAGGCGTCCTTATTTTCCGCAGAATCAATATTTGAAAATTTTGACTAATAGTTAAACTAACTATACTAACTATATTTGTGTTTAGTGTTATGCATGTGACATCATTAGATTTCTATTTAAATGTGTTTTCATATGATGTAAATTTTATAGTTGTTGATAATTTCTTATGGAATGAATTAATGGTTTACTTATTGTAGACCGTGTAGAATCGAAATACGCCTCATATTTAAGGACAGCGGGAGTATGTTTATTTCATTGATTTATAAGGCTCCAAACGAGACAATCAGCGATTTGTGTTTAGCAGTTCTAATAACGCATCCGCTTGGTCTTTGCTTCTGTTTTTTTAACATGTTAATGTTCTGTGCAAGAAAATACACCTTTTGTTCGATGGTAACAGTATTCTGAAATTGCACACTCCATATATATCATCAGTCCTTATGCAATCAGGTCTGCATTAAACATAGAAAAATTGGAGGTTTGGAGTTTGGATCAGTGCAAGACTGCAAGCAGATTGCCATAACGTTCTGAGGTTTTTTTCCAACATCTTTATATATTACTCCATTTACTAAAAACGTGAAAAAAAAATTGCTTGCTCTGAAAGTGATTTTCTGTCTGTATAGCAGTCCTAGGCTCCTAGCTGCCTATTGGTTTTACAGTCTGCAAGTGTGTGGTCAAATGTGTTTATTCAATTAAGCATCTCATCTACAATCCTACATTTTTATTATATTTATATTCACTCTCACAGTTAATTATTTTACATGTGTTCATCCTGAAGTGCCCCCAAGATGGTTCCATCGACATTCCACCGGTTTCTAGAAAGTAGACCCAGCTACTAATGAGATTATTTGAAGATTTTTTTTCCTAGGGACGGCCGAAGAATGACCGACCAAATTTCATTAAGATTTAAGTAAGACTTTGAGTATGCACAAATTTAGCGATGAGATTATTTGAAGATCTGTGCACCATTGCAATCCTCTCTTCAAGTTCTTAACCTCACAATTCCTTGCACAAGGTAATCGCCCTCAGGCTTTGGTGCACTGTGAGCAGGGCTATGGTTCAATCCTGCTAACATTTAAGAGTTTGAAACATCATTATAAGATTATTTAATCACTCCGGCAAGCACATGTAATTACTTGACTGGTCTGTCCTGCTCCCCTTCCTCTCTAAATTCCAGTGTGTCACGTCCTGTCTTCTGCTATTCGTTTGTTTTGATGTTCAAATCTTTTGGGCCTTCTATGCACTTTACATCCTTGCTGTTTGCTTGGATCCCTTCTTGATTTTGGTTGATCTTTTACTGTCCTTTGCTTTTTAAATTGCACGAATATGGTACTGTCAGCTGCAAATGGATAAAGTGGGATGGAGACGAATTGAATTCATATGGATCTGAAGCCATTTACAGCTAATTGTACAATTTGAATTCAATGAATTCAGGCATCAGTTCAGATTTCAGTTCGTTGGGACCTTGCTCATTTTATTTTGTCCCTTGCAAGCTCGAACTCAGAATTACAAATCCTTGGTGATTTTGTTCAATTTTTGTTGGGATAAACAAATACCCATGGTTTCACAGAGTTCATCTATACAAAACCTGGGGGAGGGGGGGTGCCATTCATCTTCTTTAATATATTTTGGACTGATTTTTGAGTAATATGGGTGTCTAAGTTTGAATTTAGGTGATGCCTATATAGTGAAAATTAATGAACTATAGGTTAAATATTTTTTGGACACAAATTAAGTTATTTGTTCATAAGATTAATGATGCCTATATACTTCCTATCTCTTTTGCAAATTATTTGTTCATACTCAAATTAGGTTAACACTATGCAAATCGGAGCATTATGAGAACTATGAAGCACACATATCCGGCAGTAATGCGTGGGGCATTCATCTATCTAGTTTTTCTATATTCCACCCCCATGACCCGTTTGTTGCAAAATCCAACTACCCGAATATTATCAAACCAAAATTATCCCCTCCGCTGCGCCGATGAAACAAACTTGCCTTGGTTGTTGAGCTAAGATAGCATTGCAACGGAAGTGAGGAGGAAGGATGCTTAATCACTCCCGATCACCATCGTCGATCGGCCTCCGCGCTCAGTTCTCTCAGGCCGTTGTAGTCGTCTTTACTTTTCATCAGCTTGAGTCAGACTAACCTCGTATCCAGTTCTCAATCACAAAATTCCCGGAAGGAAACATACAATTTCGTGATAAATTTATATATTTTTTCTGATTCTTCAACTAATAAAATGCTCAAATTTTCTACTCTGAATTACGAAGCTCCTTTTAGAACCTTGAACTACAAATTGAAAGGAAAAAAAAGGCGGGGTTTTATTATTTCATTTTTAAAACAATGAATCACCATGTCAAATTTCACAAAATATACTCTTATTGTCCTGCGGGAGGGCGAGACAGGGTCCCTTTTGAAATGAGAAACAACTAGCGGACAGGAGTCCGTTCCGACGGACCGCGACTCCCCAACTCCCCGCGCCCGCGCCGCCGCCTCCCCGCGCGCCGCGCCACACGCATCCCCAGGTTCCTCGATGGCGACGGCAACGACGGCTCGACGGCGGATTTTTTTTTTCATTTAAGATGTAGGCATAGCGAATTAACCATGATGTCATTAGTGGATTCACATCGCATGAAAAGTGCATGTAAGCAATGCCATGGCCATGAGACATTGAAGCTCTGCTCATCTTTTGTCGTGCTAGGCCTCATCAGAATTTGCAGATGTCATCTGACTTGATATACCGTTCTGATTCTTCCTTCAAACCATTACTGTAGTCGGCAGAGGATCCAAATCTCTCTCGCTTGGCTTCAATTTATTCCAAAAATCAAATTCATTTTCTTTCCTTCTTTTCCACCTAGCTGGGCCCACCTATCGGTGACACAACGTAGGGGCGCGTGGAGCGGCAGTGGCACTGCTGACGGTCTCATCGGCAGCGTCGGCGAACGTCGGAGGAAGGGGGCAGCATCAATCGAACACACGGGTTGGGGTGTTCGACAGACGAGGTCGAGGCGGTGCTGATGGCGAGGTGGTTCAGGCTGAGATGGTCTGTGGCGACCGTGGCGGCGGCACGTCAACGATGACAGCATCGCGCTCTCAGGGTTGCATGGGCTTGCCTCGTTCCCGACAATGTGCTGCATGAGAACGTGAGAGATTAGAAGGGAGCTACAGCATCACAAGGCGGTCAGAGAATGAAGAAGAGTGGGTGACGACGATGACCTGTTCGCAGGCGATGACCTCGTCTTTCCGGCGGCCAGCAGAGACGGCGATGATGAATCCAGCGAGGTGGAGCTCTATCCCTCTAGTTCCTCTGCGCTTGAGTGATGAGAAGGGGTTTAGGGAGGTGGCTGAGGCCTTGGAGTCAAAAGAAATGGGGTGGAACGATGACAACGCAATAGGTGCGGGTCGACTCCCTCCTTTGCATGTATCTGGTCGGTCCCACTTGAAAATCTTTGTTACCAGGGGCCTAGGGCACTGACGAGTGGGCCCAGGGTGGTGTTCTACGAATTTGAGAGAGAGATGGGTAAGGATTAGAGTGTAAAGTGAAGTTAGATAATTTTCAGGAATTATTTCTCTCTCTCACTTTAGAAACTCTGTTTGACCAGAAAATAAAGATTGGAAAATTCTCAACATAACTTTCACTTTTCAGATGTAGCAGCATTCATATTTGAAGCATTTAGTACTAAATTCTTCAGATAACCAGCAGTACAGTCCATTCTTTTAGCAGCACTTGATACTAGTTTTCTTCAGTTTACCAGCAATACAGTCCATTCTTTTAGCCTCTCCTACGCAGATTTTTTAGGAAAACCATTCTGTAGAACCAATTTTTTAAAAACAACCTTGCATGAAAATAATTTTAAAAAGCAAGAGCGATAGTAACTAGTCAGAACCTGTTTGCATCTGGATAAAAGCCCCTCCACTGTCCGGTATGCAAATTTTCATAGCATCACTTCCTCAGGCATCATTCTGACAGGTGCCTAGTTGAGTATTTTGTAGACATTAGTAGTAAAATGACAGTTCGCTGCATAATAGCACAGAAATATCAGAATTATATTCTAGGCAGAAGTATTATTGGAAAAAATGAACTAGAAGCGCTCATGCTGGTTTTGAAGAAGAGGGAAACAGTGCGTGTGTGTAATCAATCCTTGTCACACATTACACGATCATGTGAATGATCATAGCAGCTAGCCACACCCAATCTAGATTGGTAAGAACTAAAAAAGAAGTGGAAAATTTGTTATGAATCCATGTTGAATATGCCACTTTAACCACGCGGAGAAATTGAAGGAAAATACATTCCAACAGTACAACTTCAAAGAAAATGATCTCAGCGCTGCAACCTTCAGCTATAAATCCACATACAAAGTAATTAGTGAGAGCGAATTGGTCACAAGGTTTACATTGTAGGTAACAGCATCTGAATTAAAAATAAATACAATGAGTATGGTCAAAGCCAGATATCCCAAATTGTTTGTCATTCTGTTTCATTGCCATTTTCATGGAATTTCCAGCAAGGGGAAGGATCAGAGAAACAAGAGAATGAACTGCAGAGCTAAAGGTTTGTATGCTGTACAAAAATTTACCTGAAGATCAAGGCATGTTACTTTGCAAGCAATCCATGTGCCTCATCTTTAATATCATAGTACTACAGACACTCTTGAGTATATGGGGATAAAAAGCATTAATAGCAATTCAAAGGATGCCAATTGCACTTTAGTGAACCAAATCTGGAGAGTTAAAGAACCTTTATCATTTAAATTGCAAGTTTCCTTCGTGGAATTTTATGATTGAACATTACAGGACAGATACTACCTCCGTTCCATAATATAAAGTATGCACGCTTTTTAAGATTCAACTCTTCAAGTATTTGACTAACAATTAGTCTATTGTTATTTAAACTTTATTTGATAAAAATAACATCATTGAAATGACATTTAAATCTACTTTCATATGACTATAATTTTGTAATAAAAAATATTATAATATATGAGATATTAAATGTTGAAATTAGTTATGAAGATTGTGCCAAGTTTGACCATGCCTTCTATTATGGAACGGAGGGAGTACAATGTATACCAGAATACCTGATATAAAGCTCACCTAAAATGATAAGCATCTAAATGGAAGTGCTGAGTTCTCTAAATGAAACACAACTACACAAGAGTTTAAGATTGAACACATGGTTGATCATGATAAAGTGTATTGTATCAGTTCTGCAGAATTTGATTTGCAGTTTTGCACCATTTAATTTCTCAAAATATTGACTATTGCCACCAAACCGACAGCACAAATATTTAACATCATGACATCCTGGAAGAAGACAAACATATTAATGTGCCTCTGTATCCAAAGGTGAGTTTAATCAAACTAACACAATGCAAGAGACAGTAATAGTAAACAGAATACATTCTTAACTAAACATTCCATCGATCAGTTGAATCAACTGTATCTTTTTCTCCAAGTATTAGGATAACACCACACCACGGAGCACTTCCTACTGCAAACAAGATTGCCAAATAAAAAGTACTCAGGTTTCACTTCAAGGGGAAAAAAAGCATGAGACAGACTGCATTTTATCAAAATGGTTCTAATGCAGCACTATGCGAATCTGAAAAATCTGTAGATGGAAACAGCCACTCGTGAATCAGAGTAATAGGCACCTCAGATCGAAAGACTACCAATTCAATAATGGCAATTCTATCTAGATGCAGCACAATTTGCACATTCCATGTATTACATATTCAATGAAGATACTCTAAGCCAAACCTGCATGCGGCCACATAGCATGTATAGCCTGATCATACATTTTCTATGGTTCTATACCATCAGAGGCGGCACGGTCCGGTGAGGATCCGGCGCCTGACCTTGGCGCCGGCAAGATCGGCACCGGCCATTGATGCCGAACTTGCGTTGAGGGAGGAGAAGAGGTGTGCTAAGGGGTTGTCAGACCTCAATCGTTTGATTGAGGTTACGGTGTCTTCTTCTGCTCGTCGTCGTCAGCAAGTTCATGCAGTGACGTCTATGATGACGACTACGGCGGCGACGTTGGCTCCGGCAGCGACGTTGGTAAGGCCGGCTACGACTACGGCGGCGACGTCGGTAGGGCCGGCTACGGCACCGGCGGGGATGTCGGCACCGGCGGCGACGTCGTCAACGGTGGCGATGTCGGCACCGGCGGCGACGTCAGCACAGTCGGCCGATCGTGCTCTGGAGGCTGGTGGTTCTAGGTTTTCAGTGCTTGCTGTTGATGAGGATTCGGATGATGATTCCGACTCTTTTGTCAAATTAGCACTGGACTCGGGTTACACGTTCGACGAGTTGCTGCAAGCTGAGAGAGACCTCGCTGGTTCTTCTGGTAAAAAACCTGGTTCTTTTGCGTCGCAGGTGGTGCAGTCGATGGTTCATCGTGGTCAATCGGGATCGGCTCGAAAGCCGTGGAGTGGTCCTTTGCCGGCGCCACGGATTTCTCCCCCGAGGACGTTCGGTGATGCCTTGGCATCGGCGACGACAAAGGTAATAAGTCCATCGAGAGAGCGAAAGTGTGTTTCGGCGATCCGATGTTCGTCGCCGGCAAAAACGCCTCGATCCGCTGTGATCGGCGATTTTCCTGCTCTTCCGGGATCAACTCAAAAGTATAATTCAAGTTTTAAATCTTTTCAAAATTACTTTCCTTCGGTGCCAAGGCCCAATATTCCCTATAGGCCCGTACCAGGCCTAATCTCTTTGTTCGCCAGAACGGGGACGGCTCGGCAAAAGCTTAGGGTTTCCTTTCCTGCGTCATTTGCCGACGTTGCGAGGAGGGGCATGGACCGATCTAATCTTGGTGGTCC
>CM002482.1:2941810-2981754 GCA_000325765.3 Leersia perrieri | reverse complement strand
GAGAGGGTTCTCAGCCCGAACCCCCTCATCGTCCTGTGTGTTGCTTTCTTTACAGCCCGAACCCCGTCACCACATTCCTCGCTTCCATCCGCTTCAGCCCGATCCCTTGGAGGGGCTTCAACCCCCGGTCCCTGGGCCGAACAAATCAAGGGACGTCTTTTAGACCCTCCCGCCGAAGGGAACCGCTCGCGGATTCCCCGACACACCCATACCTATTAGATGAAACGGTGACCCATAAGCAAATAAATAAGCATGAAAAAAAAGACGTATACAAGTTTAGATATTGGACAAAGATATTCTTAATAATCTAATAATGGAGCAAGAGCTACAATTTGCCATCAAAACTACATGAGTTTTTTCCATAAACTTACTGCTTGTATGAGAATCATGTTTCTGTCTAAGAATAATAAAACCCTGCAAAGATGTATTCAATTGAACCATATATTCGATGGATGTTCAATCAGAACCAGCAACCATTTTCATGGAATACTTCATGTGAGAGTAGGAGGCCTGCACCTCTAGGGAGGAACACACACATAAGATCTGGAAAGACAAAAATGCAGTATCTTAAGCTTGAGTTGATATGGGTGAGGCGACACAGATGATCAGACACCATTACCGAACACTTCAATAATTTTATCAACTTTATTTGCTTTTTAATTAATATATGATATATCTTACATCAACCAATAATTCGATGTTCCTTATGGTCGCACGAAGGTGCAACTCTCCGGCTAGTGGGAATGAAATATGCAATTGCCAACAACAATTTCAGATAAAAACATTTCGCAAAAAAAATTAGATAAAAACATAACCTGCTATATGTTGATCAGATGGAAGCAAAGACTCAAAGCAAATGATAGTGTTCATAATAACATAAAGAATTGTGAGTCTCCTCCGCCGGGATCCGCCCCTACGGGGCGGGGAAACGGGGACGGGCCCCGAAGATTTTCGGGGGCGGGGGAAACTCCACTCGCTGGGATCCGCAAGGCCCCGAAATTTATAAAAAGGCCTGTACAAATACCAAACGCAGCCCATCAATGTCCAAAAGCCCAATTGAAGAAGTGAGTCCCACACCATATATAAGGCAAATCCTAACCCTAATTCCTTTCCCTCAGCTGCCGCCGACTCGTCTCCGCGTCGCCTGCCCGGGCTCCGGCGCGCCGACGCCTCCCTCTCCTGCGGCCGTCGCCGCGACGCCTCCTCTCCGGTGCGCGTCCTCCCCTCCGACGGCCGTCGGCGCGACGCCTGACTCAGTAAGCTCAACTTTGTCTGACGCAGCCGCTTTCTTGCCCTTTGTCGCCGTCTCCCCGCAGAAATCTGACGCAGCCGCAGTCACCGAAATCCGGCGGCGATGGAGGCAAGATCAGCGCTCCCGGAGGAGCTCGTCTTGTGGGAGATCCTGGTGAGGCTTCCCCCCAAAACCCTCCTCCGCTGCCGCCTGGTCTGCCGCTCATGGCGCCGCCTCACCTCCACCCACCAATTCCTCCTCGCCCACCACCGCCGCCAGCCCTCCATCCCCGTCCTCACTAGACGCAAAAAGAAGATTTCCGACATCGTCACCTTCGACCGCCGGGACGCCGATCCGCCGCAGCTCCATCCCGTCGCCCAGCTCAGACGCGACGAGACCTTCCATCTTCTGGCATCCTGCGACGGCGTGCTTATCCTCAGGAGCTTGAAAACTTCCTCGCGTTGCTCGATCTGTAACCCGACCACGCGTCAATACGCTGACCTCCCTCTGATTTCTGGATCCATGGTCATGGGATTTTACCACCACCGACTCACCGGCGAATACCGGATTTTGCTCCATCGGGAGGAGGAGGAAGATCTGATTCCTAATCCTGGCTATAGATATGCCTGCTACGTCTACACATTGGGCTCCAGCGACATGCCGAGGCGCATCGGGTGGCTGGAAGCATCGTCATTCTGCACACCTGTCCTCCTCCAAGACAGCTTGCATTGGTTTTCAACATCTATGGCCATGATTTTGGTGTTTGACACCACAGCTGAGTCATCCCGGTGGATCCGTGCTCCAGCTAACACTATGGGTGGAACACTGCGCATTGTCGGTCTATTTGAAATGGATGGTGCACTCGGCATGTACCGTCATGATTATAATAAGGCTGTTGTAGAGATCTATGTGCTGCAGGATTACGAGAGAGAGGTCTGGTCTCTTAAGTACCGAGTTGAATTGCCACTTCAAGAGATCAATGCCAGGGGCTACAACATTCAAAATACTCATGGTTATTATTGGAATGTGCTGGTTTCCTCCAAGGATGGGGATTTGCTCGTGCTCGCAAAATCGAAACATTACCTGTTTTACATTGATACTGATGGCAAGCTGTTGTCCGCTTCACAATGTGACGGTAGTTACTTCTTGTTTACTCTTGTGAAGCATAAGCATAGCCTTGTTCCACATGCGTTCTTTCCATTGCTAGAGGGTTATGCCGTGAATGCTCCGCCTTTCATCTGATGTCAGACGAGTGTTGAATGATGCAATCTCCATGAGCTGGATGAAGTTTGAGCACACAATGTTTTTTGTTGAGGTGCGCATTAATTATGCAAGCTTCTTAACTTAAATAATTGTAGCTGGGAAGTGTTATTTCCCAGCATGGGCTGGTTCATTGTGTAGTGCGAAACCTATGTGTGCAAACTTCTTTGCTGAACTGTATTGGGAAAACTGCCGTGAATGCTTCACATTCATCTGATTGCCGCTGAATGGGACACCCTCCTGAGTTATTATTACTTTCTATATCTCTTGTGTGTTTCTAGGTTATATATGGTGCAGTCTCTGTGAACTAGATAAAAATGAAGTTCTTAGTGCACAAACCTTTTTTTTGTTGATGTATGCATTATGTATGCTGACTGCTTAACTGAACTGATGGTAGAAAACATTTGATCAGGTGGCTGTGTGTGCTATTTGGCCACATGCAAATTTGGCTTATAGTATCTTGATTAGATATACCATATCATATATGAAATGTGCAAATTCTTCTAAACCTGGGATGAAAGTGCCATTATTGGACTGGTAGTCTTTCTACCTGAGGTGCCTGCTAGTCTGATTCACAAGCAGGTAATGTTTCTATCTACAGATTTTTCAGATTCACATGGTTCTGCACTAGAGTCATTTTGATAAAATTCAGTCTTTGTCGCACTTCTTTTTCCTTGAACTAACTTTGTGCAGTTTTTATTTGGCATTCTTGTTTGCACTTAAGTGCTCCTATCTGATGTTATCCAAGAATTCAAAAGAAATATTGATTATGTAATACTGGCTTTCCTCAAAAATATTGATTCTGTAATCCTGTGAAGCATAAGCAAAGCCTTGTTCCACATGCGTTCTTTCCATTGCTAGAGGGTTATGCTGTGAAGCATAAGCAAAACCTTTCATCTGATGTCAGATGAGTGTTGAATGAGATGGTGCCTCTTTTCACCATTCCTTTTTGTTGCCCTGGTGTGCTTCTGCATTATATATGATGCAATCTCCATGAGCTGGATGAAGTTTGAGCACACAATGTTTTTTGTTGAGGTGTGCATTAAGTATGCAAAATTCTTAAGTGAACTAATTGTAGCTGGGAAGTGTTATTTCCCAGCATGCGCTGGTTCATTGTGCCGGTAGTGCAAACCCTATGTAGGCAAACTTCTAACTGAACTAACTGTAGCGGGAAAACTGTTGTGAATTCTTCACATTTCATCTGATTGCCACAGAATGGGACACCCTCCTGAGCTATTACTTTCTATATTTCTTGTGTGTTTCTAGGTTATATATGTCGCAGTCTCTGTGAACTAGATAAAAATGAAGCTTTTACTCTCTTGGTGCAAAAGACTTTTTTTGCTGATGTATGCATTATGTATGCTGACTGCTTAGCTGAACTGATGGTAGAAAATGTTTGATCAGGAGGCTGTACGTGCTGTTTGGCCACATGCAAGTTTGGCTTATAGTATCTTCATTAGATATACCATATCATATATGAAATGTGCAAATTCTTCTACATCTGGGATGAAAGTACCATTATTGGACTGGTAGTCTTTCTACCTGAGGTGTCTACTAGTCTGGTTCACAAGCAGGTAATGTTTCCATTTACAGATTTTTCAGATTCACATGGTGCTGCACTAGAGTCATTTTGATAAAAGCAGTCTTTATCATGCTTCTTTTTTCTTGAACTGAAACTTTGTGCAGTTTTTATTTGGCAATCTTGTTTGCACTTAAGTGCTCCTTTCTGATGTTATCCAAATGATCAATGGAATGTCATAATGTCCAAATATATTCAGTTGCATTGTGTTAAGTTGATTAAGCTCACCATTGCATACAATGATACAAAGGCACATTACTATGTCTGGTTTATAAACATTTGACAAGACGCAATCGTTGGAGGGTGATGGTTTATTCAGAGGTTGGGGATGTATTTTTGCTTGTTGACTGCAAATGGTGGCTGCTTCATGTTGTCACTGAGGGCAAGCTGTTGGCAGGTTTCCATCATGATGGCGATGCCCCTAGTATTTATCTACATGAGCTCAGAGCCTTAAACATATCCTTGTTTGACATGTGTTCTGTAGTCTTGAGTATTCTGTAGTCTTCTGCAATGAACCGTAATTTTGGTGCCTGAGGAACTGATGCTGGACAGTGGATGCTCTTTTGTTAAAAAAAAAATGATTCTGTAACTATGGATTTCCTCAAAATTCTGCATAGGAGAGGCTAAAAGAATGGACTGCACTGCTGGTTAACTGAAGAAAATTAGTACTAAATGCGCGAAGTATGAATGTTTGATATCTCTAAAAAGTGAAAATGTTGGTTGGTCCTATGTTTTTTTCGAGGAAGACGGCATGAGTTCTATCATTTTGTTAGAAGGAAGAAAAAATAATAGACTTAGTATCTCATTATGTGGTTGATCCTATGGTTGATACTCATCTAGTAGTAGCTCATATGATCTGTTGATGATCTATAGTTGGATATCCATCCAGACAGACTATCTCTGCACGTGGTTCAATTTCTGTATAGTAGCTCATATGATCTGTTGATGATCTGACATTCCAATTTCTGTAGTAGAGTATTAACTACCTTGTCAGTAGTAAACTAACAAGTTGATAAGTGAAATCAAATGCACAATCTTTCTGATTATTCTTAACCATGTTCGTCAGCTGTAAGATAGCTCGATTACGAAATTTTCATGTTAATTAGCAGAAGAATCACACATGTACTCTCTTTGCTCTATTTAGTGACATAAAATCATGAAGAAGTTTTAATTGTTTGGATAACAAAAATTCTTATAGTATGTGACAAACTCCCGTGGAAATTTTTACATTTTGTTGAAATTTTTTGTTTTACAACCGAAAGTCTATAATTCAAGTTATAGTGACTCTTGTTGAAATTTAAAAAATCAGATTACTTGTCATGCAATATGGAATGCAATATCTAATGGGAGAGGGGTTGCTGCCTTGCGCTTTTCGGCGACGTGTGCGTTCACACGATGCGTGTCCCACGCATACGGAAGATTCCGGATGAAAACAACAACACTCGTGTGCGACGCCGCTCCCCACCCTGCTCCTCCCATTCCCCATCTCTCTCTCCCCTCATCACCTCTTCCTCCTCCCTGCGTCGTCTCCTCCGCCTCCTGTTTCCTTGCAGGGTTGGGCTGCTCCTGCTCCTTGTCTCCACCAAACCATAACTGTTTGCTGCTTCTTGGTCCTCGCTTCCCCTCGATCTGCGGCGAGCCGGAGCCAGCGAAGTGGGGGCGGTCCCCCAGTCATGATGGGGTGGGTGGTGGCCTAGCGTGGTGGTCTCTCGTCTCGGCTGTGGCGCGGCGCGGTGGGAGGGTGCATCACAACCCACAGGTTAGATCTTGCCTTTTTGTGTTGATTTTTGCTCATTTTTTTGCATGTTGGTGATCTAGGTTTTTTGTGTTTTAGGGGCTACAAATCCGGTGACGTCGACGACCCCAAATCTCACGATGGCTATAGCTACTGTATCCATCGAGTCCAACCACTGCCTAGGGTTTTTGATGAATACAATCATAGTTTAGATCTGAATAGATGTAACTTTTAGAGTGAAGTGCACGGGCGGTCCCTAAACTTGTGTGGGTGTGTCATCTAGGTCCCCAAACTCTCAAAACGCGTTTTTAAGTCCCTAAACTTATATGAGTGTTTCATCTAGGTCCCTGAACTCTCGTAACGCCTTGTCTAGTCCCTAAACTTGTATGGGTGTGTCATCTAAGTCTCTGAACTTGTTTAGTGTGTTAGATAGGTCCAAATGGTCTCCAAACCTGTTTTGTGTGATGACGTGGCATGCCATGTGGCATCTATGTGTACTTACGGTCACAAAAAGAAATAAAAAATTATAGGACTCATATGTCAGTCGCATGGACAAATTTTTCGTCACCTCCCCTCACCCTTTCACCGTGCTGTCATCCACACCCCCAAATCCATCAGTATAAGCAGGATAGGTGGCCACGATAGGGTGAAGCCAAGAAGAGAGAGAGGAGGAGGGAATTGAATTTCTTTCTTTTTTAATTTTTGTCCATGTGACTAAATATGGGTCCCGCGGTTATTTTTTTTATTTTTTTACCATAAGTACACGTAGATGCCATGTGGCATGCCACGTCATCACGCAAAACAGGTTTCAAGACCATTTGGACCTATCTGACATACTAAACAAGTTTAAAGACCTAGATGACACACCTATACAAGTTTAGGGACCTGACAAGACGTTATGAGAGTTCAGGGACCTAAATGACACACCCATACAAGTTTAGGGACCTGAAAACGCGTTTTGAGAGTTCGGGGACCTAGATGATACACCCACACAAGTTTAGGGACTGCCCGTACACTTCACTCTAACTTTTAATTATAAAGGACGTAACCTTTTTATTCTGGAGGATGCAACTTTTAGTAACTTCTATAGGATGTAACTTTAATTATGGAGGAGGATGTAACTTTTAATTTTGAATGATGTAATATTTAGTTCTGAATGATATAACTTTTATAGGATGTAACTTTTCATTCTTTAGAGGATGTAACTTTCAACTCATGGATGTAACTTTAATTCTTTAAGGATGTAACTTTTTAATTCTTACAGGATGTAACTTTAATTCTTTGGAGGATAAAACTTTATTCCTGAAGGGTGTAACTTCTTTAGTATGGGAGAAGTATTTTTTTTGACTAGGAGGCGTAATACCCTACTCCTGTCTTTGCACTGTGTGATGGAGGATGGATTCCAAGTATTTGGTGTGGTGATTTTTCTGTGCTACGATCAGGGTATTCCTAACTCTTCTCCCAATCTCTTTTCCAACTATTAAGATGGAGTTCTTTCTTTGGGGGACTGGAGTTGATGACTGAGGGGAGCTAAGGCTATACTCGGGGTTGATCTCGAGAGTGATAGACCAACCCTTTCTAAGGTGGACTTGGGCCTCCTTTTATAAGGCAAGGGGACACCACAGTAGTCCTAGGCTCCGGGGTGGCCACGTGGCCGCCCGTGGCTCGAACCCGTGCGCGCGTTTGGAGCCCATCTAACCGCCTATCTCCCTCCGTCCCGTGTAGTGCGCCTGGCGGGCACGAATTCCCAAGCAGCGTGATGCCCGAAGTGGCGCGGCGTGTGGTAGTGGGGCGAAATTAGTGCCGTGGAATGCGAGGGGGCCGCGGTTGCCTATAAAAACGGATCCGCGAGGGGAGGGATCGGTTTCTACGCACTCCTCAGCCATCGCCTCTTTATTCCCCGGTATTTTTGCTTTCACGACTTCTTCTTCTTCATCTCCGGTTTCTCCCCATCTTTCGGGTGATTTGCCCGAGATGGCCCGCGATGCGCCTCTGGAGCCCGAGAGCATGCTCCCCAAGTCCCTGGTCCGCACCACGGATGCTCGGGGAATGCTGAACAAGTACTTGCCACGCAATGTCTGCAATGGCAGCGATGTGCTGACGGAGCAGCCACCCGCGAAGATGGTGTTCTTCACCTCCTTCGCCATGGTTGGGCTGGTCCCACCCTTCTCGCGCTTCTTCCACGTGCTGGAGTTTTACGACCTTCAGTTGCATCACCTCACCCCCAACGTTGTCTTCTACCTCTCCATCTTCGCCTACACCTGCGAGATGTTCATGGGGGTGATGTCGTCACTCCATCTATTCCAGAAAATTTTCCGCATATGCAAGGCGGGATCCACTAGGGTGGTTGGCTACGTCGCGGTCCAACCGCGCAACGACAGAGTCGTCACCACCGCCTTCATCAAGATCCACCCCTGCTCAAGATGGGAGAACTAGAGGGCCAACTGGTTCTACACCGACCTGGGTGACCATCCCCGCCTTCGTCTTCCGACGGAGATCCCGGTAAACCAGGAGAACTGGGGGGCTCGGCCGAGCGTCGGGAGGGAGCTTGATGGAGTAATGGAAATGATCAGCTATCTCCAGAGAGGGGGCCTGTCCAGCCATGCTGTCTTCCGGGACTATTAGTCACGGTAAATCTCGCCGCTGCAGGAGAGGCCGCGCCCAGCGCACATCTACACCAACTTCAACGACGACATGCACACCCACGTCGGCATCCAATATGACTGGAGCGAGAATGACCTCGCCATCCTGGTCTGTCGCACCCCCGGGCTGATTCTGTTATGCCAGGATTCAGCACGCTCGGAGATCCTGCAGGTCCTGCGCGTCATGGGAGATGACGTTGGTACCTAGCGGCCCCGCAAGCATCGCCCTAGAGGGCGACGGCGACAGCTCTGACGACACCGATGATAATGTGCCCATTGTGCGATTAGCCCGTCGGTCATCCAACGGGGGCAGGGCTGCACACCCGGACCCGAAGGGAAAGCGGAAGATGCCAGAGCATGACTCTGCGCCCCCCTCGCCTTCACACAATGGTGGCGCGGAACGTGCCGTTCCACATCGCCAGCCCGGAGGATCGGTGGCCACGGGCCCCGCGGCAGCGCCAGCAACGGAGGCCACAGTATCAGTGGCGGCGGCCGCTCCGGCAGGAGCCGGGGGTGCGCCGGCAGCAAGCGCGGCAACGACGACAGCGGCCGAGGCCGAGGAGTCCGTGGCAGCGGCCGCTGCGACTGAGGCCGAGGGCACACCATCGGGAAGGGCAGCGTCGGTGGAGGCCGACGCCGGTGAAACGGCGGGGGTCAACAGCGGCACCCAGGCAAGTGCAGGGTCTGTGGACATCAGCCCAACAAGCCCTTCTGGACCCCCTCTGAAGAAGAGGCGGACTATCTCCCGTGTCTCGTGGGGTTTTGATGCCGCTCGAAGGTAATGTCTCTCATGCGCTTATATCCTTAGATTTCAATGTTCTCGCTTTGGTTATCAACCTTTTGATTTCTTTGTTGTGTATGCTCTTTCTCTTAGCCGCGAACACCAACACTACCGCCCCAAGGTTGTGCCCAAGGGCGGCTCATCTTCTTGCCCCGGAGAGGAGGTTCGGGGGAGGTCCGGGACGACGGAGATCACCGCTTAGGGGCCGCCCTATGCGGGCGCGGGGCAGGTACGTCCTGACGAGGAGGCCCACCCCGAGGTGGGGGCGTCAGGCGCGCCGCAGGGACAACCCGATGGTCCTCCCCGGTCAGCAGGCTCGGGGGCGACTAGCTCGGGTGCTATGGCGGGGGCAGCGTCGGGCGGCGGGGAGCAGACTCCGGAGTCCCCTCCATGGCGCCAATCGACACCGTCGCGCCAACCATCGCCATCCCCCCAACCATCATCGGTACTACGCTCACCGGCGCCAACGGCCCGGGCTGCCACGCCAGAGCGCGAGGCGACGTCGACACGGGAGACGGCGGAGGAGAGCTCCAGGCGCGGGGCACCCTCATCTCCCCGCCCCGTACAGGTGGTGGACCTCGGCTCGAGCTCCAACTCCGACTTCGGGGGCGCTCGAACAAGGTTTTTGACCGCCCTGGACACCGAACCCCTCGTGCGATCGCAAGAGCGAGCGAGGGGGATCATCTTCCGGGTGTTGGAGGAGGCCAACGCGGTTTCCCTAGAGGGACTTGTAACACTCTGAAAATTCTGAATAATAAAAATCACTAATTTTTCGAACTTTTTAAAACTTTTGCATCATGCTGGATGTTTATGTTTGCCAATGCTTGCAGAATCCTAAATTATCACCATGATAATTAAACAAAAGACCTATATTATAATTTAATAGGTTCAATATACAATCATTATTAGATTTAATAAATTTAAGTGCACATGAGAAGCAAGCATGACAAATACCAAGTTCATAAATAATAGTAAATACAAAGGGCACGTAATGAATACTGAATCCATAACTAAAGGAGTAATTCGGTGTTCCACCAAATTACTAACAAATTGAGGTAGCTCAATATGATGCCAATAAAGGCATGGTACCCTTAAGACATCATTTTTACTTTTTATTATATATATTAGAATCTATAAACATTTGGATTTGGTAATCAAACCCCAGGTTATATAAAAAGGAGAGAGCCCAATATTTTAAGTAATATCACAATGTGAGTCATGTTCCAAAATGTAGGATCATATCCATAAGTAGTACATTTCAAGCATCTCTTGGATTGAATATATTTCTGTGAGTCCAGATATTCAAAATGAGAAGAAGTTCAATATTGAAATCTATTTGAAACCCTCCCAAATTCAGTCCCAAATACAATAGAAAAATACAAAGGGTTTTGCTCTTCATTGGACCAAAATTCATTTTCCCTCTTCAGCCTAACTTCTCTCCTTTCTTCCCCCTCCTTATCTCCCGAGCAGGCCGGCCCAGCAGGCCACGGCAGCCCAGCCCGCTCGATCTCCTCTCCCGCGCCTGTCCACTCTGACCCTGCCCCCGCGCGCGCCTGCTCTCCAAGTCTCTGCCGCCGCCATATGGACCCCGCCCAAGACAATCGAGTGCTCGCCCGCGTCAGCCGCTCGCGCACGCCCATCCCCTACCTTCAGCCAGCGTGGCACGCCCGCCACGTGCTCGGCAAAATGTCGAGCTGGACGGGCCGTGCCACCGCCGCGTCACCATGCCGCGCCGCCGTACGCCGCGCTGGAATAGTGAAGCAGCCGTCTCGCCGCCGTTAACCGTCGTACTGCCGCGCCGTCGTCGCGCCGTCAGCATCGCCGCGTGGTCGCCTGTGACTGGCGTCGTACCACTACGACGTATGCTTGTCTCTCCGTCCGCCGACCGCTGCACGTGCATCCATGCCGCCGCTGCCGCCACTCGCCACGTGGCAAGCTGCCTCCCCCGCCGCGGCAAGACCCGGGCCCGGCGCGAACACGCGCCGCGTGCCGCCTCGCCGATTGGGCCACGGCGCCGGACTAAACCGGCCTAACGGCATGGCTGCCGTAGCCGCCATCATCATGCTGGCCGCGCCACGGCTATAAAAGCCGACGCCGAGCTCTCCCCTTCCCATACCAACTCTTCTCTCGTTTCTCCTCTTCCTTCTTCCACCTTCGCCGAAAAACACCGCCGCCGTTCCGGGCTTCGCCACCTGCGCCAGGGCAAGGAGAAGCTCTGGTAGGGTACCTAGGATCCTCGCCGGGGACAAGGGACGCCGGGAGGAGCAGCCGGAGCCGCTGAACACCAAAGACCGAAGGAGACCGCCGTTCGGGCATTCCATCGAACACCTTGGGTGCGCCGGCGAACTTGAACCACCTCGACATCGTCCGCCGCTGTCAGACCGTTTCCGCCGGTGAGATCTCGTCCCTAAGTATCCCTATTGCCCTAGGAATCCAAATCCCCGCTCAATTTTACTAGATACCCTCTCTAGGCTCACCGCCACGTTTTTCCCCTTTCCGCCGGTGAGCTCGCCGGTGAGGACCTCTCCCAGCCCAATGCCACCGGTGATGTTCTAGCTAGGAATTAACCTCACAACCGGGCGATGCTCCAGAGCCAAAAACCCAGGCCAGAAACGTACCCCGTCGGTGTGTCGCCATTGATCCCGAGCCGCCGTACCACCATGCCGCCACGCCGTCGATTCGCCGGCGTCGGTGGCCAGGAAACCGTCGCAGAAGGCCGATGGGGCACCACCGCGTCCTTCTGTGGCCTCGCCAAGCCGTCGTAGCCCTCCAGCCGGCTTGGCCGTGCCGCGCCGCCGTCGTGTTCTTGCCTGGCGCAAGGTTGAAGAAGAGCCTGACAGCAGGTCCCACCTGCAAGGAGATTAATTAGGGACAATTAATTCAAGGATCAGGTATTAATGAAGTATTAGTCAATGATTAGGGAATTAATGGTGTACGCATTCGAACTAGCTTTGAGTGACATGTGGGTCTCACCCCTGGGTGAGGTGTTCAGGTTGACCCAGTCAATTTGGGGCCGGGCCCATGTCAGTCGGTAAGGGATTTTCTTTAAGAAAGATAATGCAAAAACTAATTAAAATCAACCGACCCCACCTGTCAGTCTGATATAACTTAATCTCATTAATTTCGAATCCCGTTTAACCTTGAACAGTACCAGTTTAGAATTTATTTAGTTTAATTCATAGTCAAATATTAGATTGGCTATATCTTGAGCATCCGAATTCCAAAACCGATGAAACTTGAACCTAAAATCAACATCTATCCAGTGGAACCACTTTAATAATTTTCAAAGACAATTTAAAATTATGAACAGTAGCTTTTCTCTTTTATTTGAAATAATTCATATTTGAATCTTTAAAAGGCTATAACTTTAAGACCATAGCTCCAAATGAAGTGAAACCAAAACTAAAATTCAGCTAAAATCAAAACCTATCTAATGGTACCAGTTTCACAATTTCTACACAACATCTGAGAATATGAACAATAGTACTTTGCAATTAATTGATTTACTTTGAACCTTTGATATGGAATAACTTCACCATCTTAAAACCAAATCCTAAATTAAAATAAAATATAGATCTGCTTAATGAAGTAAGAGTAATAATTTTATTAACTTTATTGTATTCTCATGCGTAAATAATTATTAAATTAATTAAAAGTTGGGTAATCCATAAATTAATAGTAACCAAGTTTAAATGTACTAAAGTTGTAGTATACTTTTGTCCTATTAAGAAACCCTCTAACAAACATGGAATTACAAATTGATTCAACATAAGAGTTGGTAAGATTTCAATATCATCAAACTTACAAGTGACTTATAACTTATTCCAATAATATAATGGCCTTATAAAAGTCTAATTTAAATAATCATGGATTGAGTCAAACCTTTCTTATTGGAATTGTATGACAACCTATGTACTTATGCAGACCACTTAAATTAATTTGTTTGCTCATTGAGACATGCCATTAAATAAATTGCTTACCTTAAGGTAATACTAATAAATAATAAATAATGATTAAATTCAGATTATGATATACAAATTTAATATTTATTTCATATAAGATTACCACCAAGTGATAATCTTTGAGTGTAATATTAATCACATTAAACCAACCTACGAGCATGGTAAAATTATGACAAGTAAAATTCTAAGCATGTGAACAATCCTAATCGATCAATTAATTATATTAATAAGAGCAAAATGATAAAAGTTCAACCATGAATTTTTCCTAATTGAGTTACCATGGCTACTAGCAATATTAAATCCTATTTCTTGAGGTTGCTTCATTCCTAAGCTACCTCCCCTCAAGGAAACTTCCTTGAAGCTTCCCTTGAGCTTCCTTCTCTTGTAAACAACCCAACCTCCCTTGCCTATATAAAGGTATAAGACCCATAGTTCTCTTGCAAGCCATCCAAATAATTTATCCCATGAGCTATCAACTTCTCTTGCTCTTACAAGAAGATGAACCCCATAGTTGTTATCCATTTGAGCTATATAGCAAATATGAGGCTTTGAGTAACCCTAGGTTGGTTCTGTTCATTTTTGCTTTGATTCTTTATTTTATTTGGTTGTTGCTTGAATATTGGTTTTTCTCGCGTATTATAGAATATGTATATCGACTATTTGTGAGGCAACGTATGCAACCACTCGGAGGAGGAGGTTGATCAAGATCTATATCAAGAATAAGGGTTGTTTGAGCAAGGCAAGTCATTATCAACATCAAACCCCTCTCATGTTGAGCCTATTATTGCAAATGTTTTGTTTACAAATAAATGTGCATGCTTATGAATTACTTATATGCTCACATCCCATTATTATGCCAGAAATGTTGAGTATCCTTATTCCTTGTGAACCTTATTATTATGAGTCCCTAATCATTATGCAAATGCTTAGTCGCTATTAGAATTATTCATACTTCAGGACAACATTGTGGTTGATATTATTTGGTGTCACTTCAGGGAGAAGTGGTAGCTATGGCATGTGTTGCAGAGCGCACCACATGACCATTTGGGATTGAAACCTAGAAGAGGAGTAATCACTAATTCAATTATTAATAAGGTTGGGGCGGAAAAGTGGACGGAAGGGTGGCTTGCAGGAAGCAAGAGAGTAAGAGGGTAAGTTCCGTCCTAACCAGTTAAGGACCGAGCCTTGGTGCAAGCACATGAAACGATCCCAGTACGACCGCGTGTTTCTCGAGTGGGTATAGACATAATAAAGTAAGTGGCCGAGTGAGGGCGATAACTAATCATGGTGGTGGTGGTAGTTGGGTCTGTAAGTATGAATTGCCGGGATACGAGATTTAGGACTTACAGACATGGGAGCGCCAGAACTACTCTCACTTGCATGGAAACCGTATGCGCCCAAAGTGCATGAGGGATAAAGTTCATGGAGCGGTTGTCGTCAGATTCCATTCTTTGGAATTTAGGCTCATGTGTTGGGCAACGTGACATAGCACGGGTAAAGCGTACATCCACTGCAGTGTGAGTAAATCAATCTATTCGAATAGCCGTGCTCGCGGTTAAAGGAGCACCAGGACATGTGGAACTCTTGGCTAGCAAATTTGACTAAATTGATCTGGGTAAAAGAAACGGGATGGCCTGTTACTGACGACTTCTCAGGCGGTGAGAAGGGGCCATCATAGCAGGAATGAGGAAACCGGCATGGGTAGCCTATCTCAGGGGGTGAGGTATGGTTGACAGAGCCATGTCGGAATAAAAGCTGGAAATAAAAATTGATACCAGTCTTGCTAGGTCTTAGGCTTTCAAATATTATTTGAGTAAAATTTTGAGCAAATGCAATTGACTTGCCAATCCTTTGAATTTCCCTATGCATGTTGCACTTGGTGGTGGTAATGACTTGTTGAGTAATTTTTTACTCCTAATTGCTCTGTCTATATTTTTAGCAGAATAATTGAAGAGAAGCCCTTGCTAGTACGCTTGCGTATCTAACAAGATGATCGGAGTGCGGTGCTTATCTAAGTTTCGTTCCCCTAGTAGACTGCTTGTGGGCATGTCAACAGGGCCTATTATTATCTTTGTTCTACTGTTATTTCTCTGATAAGTTGGTTGGTCTATTTGACCGTAATGTAAGTATTTAATTCTTTAGCCATATTTCATTCGTGATATGTTGTGATTCAACTATGTATGTGCGTACCAACTACTGATCCAGGCATTGGTATTGATAAACACATAAGGTTTCCGATACCCAAAATCGGGGGCCGACAGGACTCCAGGGGCAGATCGAGGCTTTTGTAGCCAGGGAGGACGAGGTGGCGCACCGCGAGGCCGAGGTGACCGCTGGACGCGCCAAGCTGGCGACCATTGCCAAGGTCGAGGGCTTCATGCGGAAGCAAGAGTTGGCGCACCTGGAGCGTCGGAGGTCGGAGATCAATGATGCCCTTGAGGACACCATCGTGGAGCGGCACACCATCGACCTCCGCATCGACACGGCTGCCGACGCTGAGGAGGGGGTCCGCATCACGGCCGGGGGGTTCCTCCGTGAGCTCAACGACCGTGACCGGGGGATCAACCATCGCAATCGCATCCTGCGCGATGCAGAAGCCACCATAGCCAATGTCGACTTTGAGCTCCAGGTTCGTGAGGATGGCTTGGCGGAGCGGAAGAGGGCCTTAGCAGCGGCACAAAAGCTGCTCTAGGACTGAGAGGCTACCGTGGCCAGGGCCGAGGAAAGCTCCACCGTGTGGGAGGCGAACATGGCGGCCCTGGAGAGGGCCGTTGCCGAGCACGAGGTTGACGCGTGGGGGCGCGAGACTGCCGTGCTGCGGGCTTAGGAGGGGGTCGCCCGGAGCCTAAAGACTATCGAGGAGCACGAGTAGTAGCTCGTGGCTGCCTCGCATCGGCAGCAGGAGGAGTTGGAATGGCGGGAGCGAGATGTCGCCGCCCGGGAGCAGGTGGCCGGCGATGTAGAGGCTCGGGCGCGGGATCTGGAGCAGCGGGAACGGGCCCTGCCGTCCCAACCGGGCACTGACACCGGGGCGGTGGCGCTGGACTTGGAGAAGGCGCACCAGCGGATCACGGAGCTAGAGCAGACGCTTGATTTAGGAATCCGAATCATGGTCACGTCCGTTACCCGGCTTCACGTGACGGCTCGGGAGGTGGGGATGGAGTGCCCCGTCATGCCTTACGGCAGCTCCACCTTGGGGGGATTGGCCACCAAGGTGGACGTGCTGGCCAAGGGGATCATGGAGGTGCCAGGGGAGGTCGACAAGGTGTCGAAGGACTCGTCTTATGACCTGGCTCGCCAGGTCATGAGCTTAATCTTGGCGAGCTACCAGGCCCGCGACCCCGGCTTCAACCCCTACGTCCCCACTGACGACTTCCCCGAGGGCATGGAGGAGGACGCTCGGCGCTGCGTCGCAGATGCGATCGAGGCTATCATGGTGGGCTATCATGGTTCGAGTGGCGTGCACTGGCCTGTTGCTGATGCCTTCCTCAGGGCTCTGGGCAGAAGCGAGGGCATAAGGGGCCAGCAGGGGCGGCGTAACGGAGGGATCGGGACTGGCGTGACAGGACGTCCACCCAAGCCCCCAGGCGTTCACCACCCCGGGGCACAATATACATCGTTGCTTCCATCCTCGACACTTTTAGGGCATTTCAGTTAAGGCGAGCAGGGCACGAATATCACAGGAACACAGCGCCCCACACACATATTCCAGATAGAGAGAGAGCGCGCAGCGGTACTGGCTACTGTAAAGATAAGCAAGAGATGAAAATGTAACAGAAGACACTCATTGTTCATGTCGATCAGAGATGATGATCATATATATATATATATATGAGCAGGATTTTTTGATCATACATACATTTGCACCAACATGGACGCAGTGATACGTGTCCCTGGTAGATTAGAGAGAAAACATCTTTATGTACTTAAAACGCGATCAAAAAAGTTAATTTTCGGATTATAATTTCGAAAAATATAATTTTGAAATATAATTTCAAAAAATAAAAATATAATGTTCAGATTATTAATTCAAAAAAATATAATTTCGAAGAATATAATGTTCAGATTATATAATCTTAAAAATATAATCTCGAAAGTATTTATTTACTCATTATAAGCTACACTTAACACCAACGGTCGAGATCTTGATTTATCCCACATCAATGGTACAGATTATTGGTGCATATGTACATATGATCAGTTTTGCATTTTCATATATATATATATATATATATATATATATATATCCCCTGGCCAACATGGCACACACAAGGTGACGGCTAGTTGGCCTAAGCTTTTGCCTATTCATTTTCCTGCATATCAGTCTGCTCTTTGGTTAGTTAAGACATTGTAAGAAAATGGACAGAGTGATTTCCTGCCATCATCCGGCCTATGTAATCGGGAGCTGGTCCGGGTTCGGGCAGCATGCATCGGCCGATGACTAGCACCTTTCTCGAGGCTCCGGGCGAAAGCAAGGGCATGCAGGGCCAGCTGGGGTGATACAATGGAGGGATCGGGACTGGCGTGACAGGACGTCTACCCGAGCCCCTAGGCGTTGACCACCCCGGGGCGCTTGCATGCATCATCGTTTCACCCTCGACACCCTTAGGGTTTACCAGGCTAGGGCGGGCAGGGCCAGAACATCACTGAAGACCAGCATCCGCGATACATGTTTCGAAACAAGGAGAGGGAAAGCACACTACAACACTGCCAATTCATAAAGAAGTGAAATAAAAGCATAAACAAGCGAACTCATTGCTCGTGCCGATTTGAGGCGATGATCATGTTTGCACATATATATATTGGGGAGCTCCCAGCCAACTTGGCGCACACATGGTGTCGGCTAGTTGACCTAAGCTTTTGTTAATAAAGCACACCATGCGGCTTACGGGTAGAACTTGCGCAGGTAGGAAATGTTCCACAGGTTAGGCAACGGCGTGCCGTCCTCCGTGGCTAGGCGAACTGCTCCGTGGCACGGAGTGCCGATAACTTTGAATGGGCCTTCCCACATTGGAGACAACTTGCTCAACCCTGCACGTGATTGAACACGGCGCAGGATGAGGTCGTTGACTTGCAGTGTTCGTGGGTTGACTTTGCTTTGATGGTAGCGACGCAGGTTTGTTGGTAACAGGCCGCTCGGAGTGCCGCACGGCGCCGTCTTTCCTCGAGGTAGTTCAGGTCATCACGATGTAGTTTGTCTTGCTTGGCCTCGGCGTAGAGAGTGGCTCGTGGTGATCCCAGGGTGAGCTCAGAAGGGAGAACCGCTTCGGCTCCGTACACCAAAAAGAATGGTGTCTCCTCGGTGGCTCGGCTCGGGGTTGTTCAGTTGGCCCATAGGACCGCTTGTAGCTCGTCAATCCTGGATTCTCCGTGCTTCCTGAGGACGTTGTAGGTCTTCGTCTTGAGGCCCTTTAGAATTTCTGCGTTCGCACGCTCGGCTTGTCCATTGCTTTGTGGGTGGGCGGGCAAGGCGAAGCAGAGCTTGATGCCCATGTCTTCACAGTACTTGCCAAACAGCTCACTTGTGAATTGGGTGTTGTTGTCGGTAATGAGCCTCTTAGGGACCCCGAACCTTGCCGTGATGCCTCTTATGAACCGTACCGCCGAATGCTTGTCGATGATGCCCACAGGATAGGCTTCAGGCCATTTGGTGAACTTGTCGATTGCCACGTGTAGGAATTTGTAGCCGGCACGCGCCTGCTTGAATGGGCCCAGGATATCCAGCCCCCAGACCATGAACGGCCATAAGAGCGGGTTAGTCTGGAGAGCCTGGGCTAGTAGGTGTCTGTTTGGCATGGAATTGGCATGCCCAGCACCGCCGCACGAGGTCAACTGCATCCTCGAGTGCAGTGGGCCAATAGAAACCTTGGCGGAAGACCTTCCCCACAAAGGTTCGGGAGGCCGAATGAGCTCCACACTCACCCTCATGGATCTCGGCGAGGAGCTCCAGACCTTATTCCTGAGTAACGCATTTCATAAGTACTCCGTTGGCGCCGCATCGGTAGAGCGTCCCTTCCACCAACACGCACCTTTTGGAGATGCGGGCAATCCGTTCGCTTTGTTCACGCTACTCGGGCAATGATGCGTCCTACAGGTACGCCAGGATTTCAGAAATCCAGGCCACCTGGTGCGTGATGTCGGTCCCGGCGGAATCAGGCCGTGGCTGACCCGCTAGGTCCGGGACGTCGGGACCAGCCGACTCCCGCCCATGGGGCGGTTCGGGGTGCGCCGATGGCTTTGTGAGTCTTTCTTCAAATGCGCTTGGCGGGACAGGAGCTCGTGCGGATGCGATCCTGGATAGCTCATATGCCAAAGTGTTGTCTTTTCTGGGGACATGGCGCAGCTCGAGGCCATCGAAATGGCGCTCCATTCGGCGCACCTCCTTTACGTATGCTTCCATCTGGGGTTCGGTGGATTGGTACTTCTTGGAGACCTGGTTCACGAGTAGCTGCAAGTCGCCGAGGACTAGCAGACAGCGGATGCCCATAGCTGTTGCCGCCCGCAACCCCGCGAGGAGCCCTTCCTACTCCGCCATGTTGTTAGTTGCTCGGAAGTCAAGTCGGACAACCTACCGAAGTACATCGCTCGTTGGGGAGGTTAGGGCGACGCCCGCACCAACCCCTGCAAGGTTAGCAAACCATCGAAGTTCATTACCTAATGCATGGTCGACTGGCCGTGATCTGTTGCACCCTCGGGTTCACCCAGAGGTTGATCATTATCAGCCAGCGGGGTCCACTCTGCCACGAAATCGGTCAATGCTTGGCTCATGATTGCGTGGCGGGCCTCGAAATGTAGGTCGAATTCTGACAGTTCTATGGCCCATTTGACCACCCGTCACGTGCCCTCTCGGTTATGCAAGATCTGTCCGAGAGGGTAAGACGTGACTACCGTCACCCAATGCGCCTGAAACTAGTGGCGTAGCTTCATGGAAGCCACAAGTACTGTGTAGAGCATCTTTTGGGCCTATGGGTAACGTGTCTTTGCGTCTCGCAGCGCCTCCCTGATAAAGTAAACCGACCGTTGCACCTTAGGGCGGGCCTTGCTCACTCTGTCAAGGGCAACTGGTTTGGGCATACCGGGGCTGGCTTCCTTGGTGTCCGGGGCCCTCAGGGCCGCACTGGGTAGGAGGGGTCTTTTGGGCCCTCAGACTTGGGGGTGGGGTACCACTTCGGGGCTCGGGGGCCCCGGGCCACCTCCGATCCCGAGGGCTTCCTCGGCCAGCACCATTCTGAGGTTGCCTACCTCCTAGAGAGATGGGGCTGGAGGCGACTGAGGGGTTGGCTCCCCGTCGTGCTCCACAACCAATGCCGAGCTAATCACCTGGGGTGTTGCTGCTAGATATAAAAGGAGTGGTTCTCCTTGCTTTGGGGTCACCAGTATGGGCGGCGAAGAGAGATAACACTTGACCTCATCCAAGGCCCTCTCTGCTTCGTCCGTCCACATGAAGGGGCCTGTTCGTTTTAGCAATTTAAACAAGGGGAGCGCCCGCTCACCCAGCCTCAAAATGAAGCGGCTCAGGGCAGCTACACATCCAGTGACCTTCTGCACATCCCTGAGTTACCTGGGGGTGCGCATCTCCTCTATTGCCTTTATTTTTGCGGGGTTGGCCTCGATTCCTCGGGCAGAGACCAAGAACCCCAAAAGCTTACCTGCTGGTACCCCGAACCCGCATTTCTTCGGGTTTAATTTCATGTGTGAGGATCAGAGGTTGTCAAAGGTTTCTGCCAAATCCGAGAGCAAGGTCTCTCGGTGCTGCGATTTGACCACCAAGTCGTCTATGTAGGCCCTAACATTGCCCCCTACTTGGTCTTTTAGCGTGACACGAACACCACGTTGGAATGTAGACATTGCATTTTTCAAACCAAAGGGCATGGAGATATAACAAAAGGTACCCATGAGGGTAATAAATGCAGTTTTTTCCTTATCCTCTTTAGCCATACGAAATTGATGATAACCAGAATATGCATCTAAGAAACACAAAAGGTTACACCCCACGGTGGAGTCGACTATCTGGTCTATTCACGGCAGGGGATAAGGATCTTTAGGGCATGCCTTGTTGAGATCGGTGTAGTCGATGCACATGCGCAGCCAGTTGTTGGCCTTCGGGACAACCACCGGGTTGGCCAACCATTTCGGATGCAGCACTTCTCGAATGAAGCCGGCCTCCTGGAGCCAGGCCACCTCCTCGCGGATGAACGCCTATCGCTCCGGGGCCTGTTTCCTCACCTTTTGTCGAACTGGTCGTGCATCCGGACGCACTGCGAGTCGGTGTTCAATCACCTCCCTGGGACTCCGGGCATATCCGACGGCTTCCACGCAAACACGTCAGCATTCGCCCGCGGGAAGGAGACGAGCGCGTCTTCCTATTTGGGGTCCAAGTTCCCGCCGATCTTGGCGGTCTTGGACGGGTCATCGCCCAACTGGATGGGCTTGATCACCACCTCGTCGGCTGAGGCGATGCGCTTCTTGGGGGCCCGGAAGCTCAAGGCCTCCCCTTGGGGGCCCTCGGGCACGACGTGGTCGGCCGCCGCAACGTCGTCCATGCGCACCTCTGCACAATCCAGAGCGGTCTTGAGGTCGGCGTGAACGGTGATGGGGCCTCCGGGGCCCGGCATCTTGAACTAGCGGTAGGCGTAGTGAGCGACCGCCATGAACTTCACCAGCGCCGATCTTCCGAGCACGACGTTTTAGGGCAGATTGAGATCCACCACATCGAAGTCAATCTGTTCGGTGCGGAAAATGGAGGGGCTCCTGAACGTCACCGGCAGTGAGATTTGCCCGAGGGGCCACACCTTCCCAGGCGTCACCCCGATGATGGGATAGGATTGTCCGAGCACCATCCTCGAAGCCTTGATTACCTCAAAGGCCTTCGGGGAGAGTATGTTGAGGGCCGCGCCTCCGTCAATTAAGACGCGAGCAACCCTGACGTTGCAGATGGTGGGGGAGGTCACGAGGGCCAGATGGCCGCTGTGTGCGACGCTCGCCGGGTGGTCTGTCTGGTTGAAGGTGATCGGCACCTCTGCCCAGCATGATCGACGCGCCACCTCATGAGACGGCACGGTAGCTAGAAGCTCGCGCCTCATGGTCTTAAGATCCCGACGGGATAGCTAGGAGCACGCCCCACTGTCGATGGTGGCGACGACATGCTTTAGGTCCTGGTAGCCTAGGTCATCATCTTCGCGCTCTTGGCCTCCTCACGTCGGCCGTCCGTAGGTTCCGCCAGGGCTTTACCCTTGCGACGGGCCTCCTTCCTTTTCCTCCTCTCCTGTTCATACCTCTGGACGCGCTCGGCCAGATTCTTGACGGAGTGGCACTCGGAGAGGTCGTGGCGGGAGGTCTGGTGCACCGTGCACCACTTGTCCCCGGACTGGCCTTGAGGGCGAGGGTCCAGGGTGCGGTCGCGATTGCTCGTGGGTTTCCCTTTCGCGAGGGCTTCTCGGCATCGTCGGTGGCTAGACGTGGCATTCCTCTCCACCGCGTGACGATTTCTGTTTCCGCTGTCGCTCTCGCCGTCCCTCTCGAGACTCAGACGGGACGGCGTTAGTGGAGGCGGGGGCTGGATTCTTAGGGTTTCAAACCCGAGCCTCTTCCTTGCGGGCCACCAAGTCAGCCAGCTAAAAGAGCTCGGTGGTGGTCCGGGGGCCTTAGACTCAATCTTGTCTAGCATGGTGTTGTGGCTAAGGCTGGATACGGAGCCAGCTCGGCTCGTTATAACTCGGCTCGTTAGTAGCTCGAGCAAGCTCGTTATAACTCGCGAGCCAAAACCCAATATTCAGCAAGCATTACAGTAACAAGTTCAATAGCATTTCAGCAGCAAATTCAGCAATATTTCATCAGCAAATTCAACAACGCATCAAGAAAATAAAACCCTAGGGCGAGAGGTCAGCAAGAAAGCAAAATTAACCTTCAAGTTTGCCTCTTGATTCGTCTTCCTCTCCCTCCACGAGCCCTCCAGATCCAGCAGCAATGTGAGGCGGCGTCGGGTGGATGTGGGAGGGGCGCTGGCGATCAGGCGGAGGGCGCCGGCGGCGCGGTCGGGCGAACAAGCGAACGGGTGGAGTTGCGGAGGGCACCGGCGGCATGGTCGAGCGAACTGGCAGAGGGCGCGAGCGGGCGGCGGCGCCGGCTGGGGCGTCGGTCGTCGCCGTCGGGAACTCGGGCATCGGCGTCGCACTCGCACAGTCGCACTCCTTTGCATCGGAGACTCGGAGTCGGGACTTGCGGGTTGCGGCGGCTGGGACCTGGGAGCCAGGGAGTGGGGGGGAGTTAGGAGAGAGTTTAGGTTTGGGTTTTAGTTAAATGGTCTCGTTGGCCCGACTACTTTTTTTGGGCCTAAGGGCTCGTTTCAGCTCGTGAGCTGCTCGCTTAGCTTGGCTCGTTAGAAAAAATTATCGAGCCGAGCCGAGCTGGCAACGAGCTGAGCGAGCTAACGAGCTACGAGCTGACCGTCCAGCCTTAGTTGTGGCACACACCACTCCTAAAAGCAAAGATCATAGCCTGGTTGGTAATGGATGGTATGGTGTTGCGTACCTGGCAAAAACGCTGGATGTATTTGCGCAGGGACTCGTCGTCTCCCCTCCGCACAATGTGGAGGTCTGCCTCCACTCCTGGGCGCGGATACGTGCCCTGGAAGTTGGAGGTGAACTACCGGCACAGGTCGTCCCAGGAGAAGTTGGCCATGACACGCTCATCGTCTCCCCGCCGCACCATGTAGATCTGGAGGAACTTGGTGGCATTCACCGTGCCGTCATATTTCTCCATGAGGGCTGGCCTGAACTTGCTGGGCCAGCGCACATCGCGGAGACTGGGGACAAAGGCACAACAGCCATTGCCGATGGGTGGTGGCGACGAGGGATGGGGGCCTCTCGAGGCGCCGCAGAATGTCCCGTTCGTGGTGGCACTGTCGTTGCCACTCGTCGTGCCCTAGAGGGCTCTCCCTGTTGCGGGGCCATAGCGGCAGCCCGCCGGGCATTTGCGCCTCCCGATGAGGAAGCACAGTTTGGAGCTCGCCCTACACGACGCGCATCGCGGAGCTGCTCAATACGAACGCGGGCGTATGGGTCCGCATATAGCGGATCGCGCGGTGCATCTGGTTGGGTTGCAGCCAGGGGGACTTCGCCTGCCCGAGCGGCGGCGGCCGCCCTTCTTGCTCGTCGTCGTGAGGACGAGTTGACTGCGGTGTGTGATCCACGTCAACGGTGGCTTGAGGAAGCTAGGTCGGCGGCCAGCTGGCGCTAGCCCGTACTGACCAGCTTGGCATTGGATCCATCGCCCGGGGTTACCGGGGGGTGACGCAGGAGCACCTCTGCTGCCCGGAGGGCGCCCTCAGGCGTGCCAAACTCCAGACGGCGATGGACGTCACCCCGTCGTGGCTCGTCGGCTCGCACATTCGGACGTAGTCAGAAGCATGCGGCTGCACCGGCGGCTTCACGGGACGCCCGTTCCCCTCTGCCCTCAGCCGCTGCTTCAGTGGGAGGTGAAGGAGGTGGTGGGTCTCCAGCCGCTGCCGCTGCCGGTGGAGGGGAAGGAGGCGGTGGAGGCGCCCTCCTACCCGGGCGGCAATGCTGGAAATTGGGGTTGTACTCACCCGTGTCGATCTCCTCGACGTCGACGTCAGCCAGGTCATGCTCGCGGGTGGCGAGGGAGCCTGATGCGGTCCGCAGGACGGCACCGTGAACCATGCCGGAGATGTCAGCAGATGATCTCTGTTGCCGAGTGGGATAAACCGCTAACTCAAACCTGGATGTAGCGCGCACCTCCTACCTGGCACGCCAGCTGCCGATGCGTGTGCTCGACACGCGGGGATCTGGGGGACCCCTTTTTGGTTCGACACAGGGGTGCGGTACACCGAGGATCGAGCTAAGCAGAACAAGAAGATGGGCAGGAGAGAAACCCGCTAAACATTTACGACTGTGGAGAATATGGGTACCAGGTATCTACTCGGACCATTGTTAGCCCACGAAGAAGGGATGTTATAGAAGATCAATAGAAGGAAGGCAAAGAGGCCCGACCCATCAGTGCCTTGATTCCCACGGCGCAATCCACGAGACAAGGCATATCCCGAGTCATATGTAACTCGGAGTTCATATATATAAAGAGATAAAATCACTCGGTTGGGCTTTGCCTTGTATTCCACGAGCACGAATGATGATCGGACGGCCTCAACGACAACGTCGACGACGGAGTTGAGAGTGGCGTCAACGGTCGGAGAAGTGGGGGAGGAGGAGGAGGAAGAATCGAGCGACATGGTTGTTGAGTGGTTGAACGCTGGCGTCGGGAGAGAGAAGGCCGGACGCCGGAGTTTAGGAAGCGGAAGTGAAAAAGGATCGGAAACACCGACAGTTGGCGCACCAGGTAGGGGTAGTGGAAAAAGGAGGGCCTGAACCAGTATAAATCCTTGTGTTCCGTCACCATCTAGCTTTCGAGTTCGTGTGTAGCCCCATATACTTTATTGCCGGTCCAAAACACCGACAGTTGGCGTGCCATGTAGGGGTAGCACCGGATTTCTCGACGAAAAGCTAGATGGCATCTTCGTCAACACCCGCACTCGCCGGATCGATCGTCCCACCAGGAATGGAGCTCCAATTCGGCTCCTTTAGCTTTGTCGCCGACTCCAATGGAGAACTCAAGACTCGGGCGGAGGAGATCAACCCATCTGATGCCTTCACCCTTCCAATGGGCCTTCCAAACATTGCTGAGCAGACGACTCACCTCTTGAGTCATGTGATTTCTCAAGTCGACGACGGCACCGTCAAGATTACGGCATGCTACCAGCCCATGCCGAAGAAGCAAAGTCGATCTACTAGGCGTCGTGCATCCCGCAGATCGAGAAGCAAGACGATGGAGATCGAAACGCCAGAACCAGTATCGACTCCGACTCAACCTCTGGATCCGACGCCCAAGACGATTCCGACTCCGACTGTTGATCTAGAGTCAACTCCGATTCAGCCTCAGCAGCATGGGCCTACATCAACTCGGATTCAGTCTCCCAAGACTACTCCGACCCAGACGCCTCGGAGTCCAGTCTTCAACACATTACACATTACACCAAGACTACTCGTGACGATGTCCAAGTTCATGGCGATCCCGCATTACACTTATATGATGATGAAGATGCCGGGGTCACATGGAGTTATCTCTCTACATAGCGACGTACACCACGCGTTCACCTGTGACAGAGAGAGCTGTGACATCGCCCAAGCACTTGATACCGCCAAGGAACGCAGTGAGATTAGGCAGTAGGCGTCTGAAGTAGAAGAAGGCGAAGTGCCGAGTCCTAAGGCGACGAAGATTGAAGTTGGCAAAGTTAGGACTAAGAGGATTCCTCTCAGCCTAGATGACCCGACTAAAACGGCTGTCATTGGGGCTGACTTAGATTGTAAATAGGAAAGCGAGCTCGTCACCTTCCTTCAAAGAAATAAAGATATTTTTGCGTGGAAACCATCTGATATGTCTGGAATCCCGCGGGCGGTGATCGAGCACACTTTGCAAGTAAAAGCTGATGCTAAACCAATCAAATAGCGTTTGCGCCGATTTGCCGCTGACACTAGAGAAGCCATCAAAGAGGAAATCAAGAAGCTATTGGCCGCTGGTTTCATCAAAGAGGTGCTTCATCCCGAGTGGCTGGCCAATTCAGTACTCGTACAAAAGAAGACGGGACAGTGGAGAATGTGCGTTGATTACACGGACCTCAACAAGGCTTGCCCAAAGGATCCCTTCGGACTTCCACGGATTGATCAAGTGGTGGATTCGACTGCGGGATGCGAGTTGTTGAGCTTTCTTGACTGCTACTCTGGCTGTCATCAAATCAGTTTGAAAGAGGAGGACTTCTTGAAGACCTTTTTGATAACTCCCTTTGGGGCTTATTGCTACATCACGATGCCGTTTGGGTTGAAGAACGCTGGAGCCACGTATCAACGTATGATCTAGAAGTGCCTACAAACTCAGATCGGGCGTAACGTGGAAGCTTATGTCGACGACGTAGTCATCAAGACTCAGCAGAGAGACGACTTAATCGCCGACTTACAAGAAACGTTCAACAATATTCGAGCCTACAGGATGAAATTAAATCCTGAGAAGTGTGTTTTTGGAGTACCATCGGGAAAGCTACTTGGTTTTATGATCTCACACAGAGGAATTGATGTCAACCCTGACAAGATCAAGGCTATCCTAGATATGGAACCTCCGAGTGATTTGACCAAGGTACATAAGCTGACTGGATGCATGGCTGCGCTCAGTCGTTTCATCTCTCGGCTGGGAGAACGTGGCATGCCCTTTTTCAAATTGTTGAAGAAGGCCGACAAGTTCGAGTGGACTCCAGAAGCTCAAAAGGTGTTCGTTGACTTCAAACAATTTTTGACGATTGCTCCGACACTCGCCTCACCAATGCTCCAAGAGCCTTTACTGCTGTATATCTTGGCGACTCCACAAGTAGTCAGGTTAGTACTAGTAGTTGAAAAGGACGAAGAAGGCAAGGCGCACAAAGTGCAACGACCAGTTTACTTCGTTAGTGAGGTATTGGCAGAGTCAAAAACCCGATATCCTCAGATCCAGAAGCTGTTATATGGAGTACTCATTACAGTGCGCAAGTTGGTGCATTACTTCCAGTCACACCCAGTTTCAGTCATCACATCTTTCCCCTTGGGGATGTGTTACACAACCGCGAGGCAACTGGTCATATTGCAAAATGGGCCATGGAATTGATGCCCTTCGACTTGATCTTTAAACCTAGGGTTTCGATCAATCGCAAGCTTTGGTTGATTTCGTTGCCAAGTGGACCGAAGCCCAAACAACGACTTCGCCCAAGGACATTGAAAACTGGGCAATGTACTTCGATGGGTCTTTACGCGTTTCTGGAGCAGGAGTTGGTTCTGGAGAAAGAGAGGTTTCTGGAGAAAGAGAGGTTTTGATATGTGTTGCAAATACTTTTCAAGGCATCGCACAATGCCGCCGAGTACGAAGCCTTGATCCATGGACTGCGACTAGCGGTATCGTTGAATATCAAGCGCCTTTTTGTATATGGCGATTCATCACTTGGGTATATGTGGTAACCACGCCGGTGCAAAAACCATAGTGGGCAAGGCTATTCGTCAAGGATTTTACTGGCCGACTGCTGTCAATGACGTGGAGAAAGTTGTCAAGACTTGCGAGGGCTGCCAGTTCTTCAGCCGGCAAGTCCATTATCTTGGCCTTTTGCAGTTTGGGGACTGGATTTAGTTGGTCCTTTCAGAAAAGCCCCGGGTGGATTCTCTCATCTTTTTGTGGCAGTGGATTGAAGCAAAACCAGTGCCCAAGATTACAACCCAACGAGCTAAGGACTTCATCCTCAGTATTATCTATCGTTTTGGCATACCCAACAAGATAATCACTGATAATGGCACTCAGTTTACAAGTGATCTCTTCAAGGACTTCTGCGATGACTTTGGGATCAAGATTTGTTTCGGCTCCGTTGCACATCCACGTAGCAATGGGCAAGTTGAGCGAGCTAATGGCATGGTTCTTCAGGGCATCAAGCCTAGAATCTTCAATCGACTCAAACCCTACGCAGGCAAGTGGGTGCAGGAGTTGCCATCTGTTTTATGGTCCTTACGAACTACACCAAGTCGAGCGACGGGATGCACTCCGTTTTTTCTTGTCTATGGTTCCGAAGCTGTGTTGTTGACTGAAGTTGGTCACAAATCTCTATGAGTTTAAGCATATGACGAGTCCAGCTCCGAAGAAGGCAGACTGGATGATATTGACCGACTAGAGGAAACGCGTGATATCGCAGTACTTCAATCGGCTAAGTACTAACAAGGCCTACGCCATTACCACAATCACAATGTACGTGATCGAGCTTTTCTGGTGGGTGATTTAGTCTTGAGAAAAATTCAAACTACCTAGAACAGACATAAGCTATCTCCGATCTGAGAGAGCCCGTTCATCATTGCTAAAGTAACAAGGCCGGGTGCTTATCGCCTCAAGCGCGAAGATGGATCTTTGGTGGACAACTCTTGAAATATGGAGCAACTACGTCCCTTCTACACTTAGCCCTTTTTAATTCTTTTCCTCAACGACTGCCTGCATCAAGTGCCTTTCTCACTCGAGTAACCAGTCAGGGGCTATATGTGTACCTTATATACTTTGTTCTTAATAAAGTCAGAGTTTTTTCATGCCTAATTATGAAGCTCTATTTACTGATGTTCTTGTTTGGTATGCAAAGGGGTTTTGATTGCTTTAGCTGGGTTCCTGTACTCAAGATCTAGTCGGGATGAGTGTTTAAATATAAGGAATAACGAAAATATCTTTGCCGACTCATGTTATTTAAAATTACTCTCCAGATCGTGAAGCTCATTTGATTATCGATGAGTGTTTAAACGTATGGAATCAGTATAAACTAAATAACGTGCGACTATTAGGTGCGCCACTCGGCGCACTGTTCAATTCCTTTATAAAGGTGTTTTTTCTTAAAAGTCTCATCTGGACTCTAAGTTTAGTTGTTTCCCAACTAATCATAGAGTCGGGGGTTACACCTAATAGGTGCGCCACTCGGCGCCCCAATTTTTTCTCTGGATTTTATGGTGGAGCCCTTCACAGCCTCTTTGCGAGATGATTGGAAAGAATGAAGGAAGATTGAAGGTTTGAAGATTACAAAAGAAGAAGAAGCAACTCGACTGTGAATGACTCGAGGGCTACTGTGGAGGATATGGGTACCGGGTATCCACTCGGACCATTGTTAGCCCACAAAGAAGGGATGTTCTAGAAGATCAATAGAAGGAAGGCAAAGAGGCCTGGCCCATCAGTGCCTTGATTCCCACGGCATGATCCAAGAGATAAGGCATATCCTGAGTCGTATGTAACTGGGAGTTCATATATGTAAAGAGATAAATCACCCGGTTGGGCCTTGCCTTGTATTCCACGGTAATCGGCCGGGTAGATATTGTAACAGATAGGGAAACCCTAAGCCATTTAGGTTTAGGATTCCTAGATGACTCGGTCCCCTCTCCCTATATAAGGAGGGGTCGAGGGAGCCTCTAGGGGTACGAAAAAACCACAGACGATCATCGAGATCACCACCTCATACACCATATTCAATCATACAAACTCGACGGAATACTTCCTTCGGACTGGATTACGGTTATTACTCCATTAGAGGGCCTGAACCAGTATAAATCTTTGTGTTCCGTCACCATCTACCTTTCGAGTTCGTGCGTAGCCCCATATAGTTTATTGCCGGTCCAAAACACCAACACTTCATCATCACCCAGCTCATTGAAGAAATCAATGGCTGGGCCCTAAGGTGCTGGAGCTTGGTCAGGCCTGACGATGTCAGCAACACTCGGCGGCCTGGAGTCAAGCTGATAATATTCCTGAGGATCAGTACAAGGATTAATACTCAACAATCGGCGAAGTCGTATACAATATTGATGAAGATACATACCCGAGGAGGTGGCCTGTAGATGTGGAAGGACCTGCACCGAGGTTTGTTCTTCTCGGTGGGGATGTCGACGCCATCGGCAAACAGCGCTCGAAGCTTGTTGCCGACCTCTTTTTCTTCTAGGTCGACCTCCGACTCCCAGGTAGGGTCGTGGTGACCCGTGTACTCAAAGGCTGAATGAACTCGCTCCTTGAGGGGGCTCAATCGGTATTTCAAGAAATGGCGAGCCACCCAGACACCAGTCAGCCCGTCATCCTTCAACTTGGCGATCATCTTCATCAGCGGAGTGACCTCTACCATTTCCTCCTTGGAAAGCTTGGCGTTCCAGGAATCGCAAGGAGTGGGGTACTTGGGAAAGTACTTGCCGAGAGACTTCTCGGCATCCGGGTAATCAAACCACTCATCATGCCATCCCTTATTGGAGGTGTTGAAGGACATATTGAAGTATTTGCTGGTGGAACGGCATTGGAATCCAGTTCCACCAACATTAGAGATGCTGGCATGACTGGGGTGAGGTTTCAAGAAGAACATGACACGAATTAGGTTGAAATGGGGAAAAATGCCCATGAAAGTTTCGCATAAATGGATGAATATGGAAACATGGAGAATGGAGTTGGGATTAAGATGGTGAATCTTAATCCCGTAGAATTCAAGAAGCCCCTTGAGGAAGGGGTGAGCAGGGAGAGAGAAGCCCCGGAAGAAATAAGGGGTAAAAACAACTGCCTCACCAGTGTTGGGTGAGGGCAGGAAGTCGAATCGAGCAGGGCGCCAAGCAATCACTTCCTGGCAGAGAAGAACGCCCTCCTTCACCATCTGGTTCAGCTTCCCCTCGTCGATGGAGCTTGGAAGCCACCCGGACACCTCGCTGACAGGTGCGTCGGAGGCACCCTTGGAGCTCGCAGCACCGGCCATGTCGAAGATCGAGGCAAGGTGGCAGAGGGCTTGAGGTGGTGCAAGGAGAAGCTGAGGAGCAATGAGAATCGCGGGAACAAAAATGGATCAGGAGCTCGGAGGCAATGGCGCACAGTGTTGAATCTCGACGGAGAAGACGAAGAGATAAAGGGAAAAACTGACGCCGTGAGACATGCGTTAGACCCACGATTTCCGCAGTTTGACTAAATAGACTCCGGGTTTAACGGCGTCAGTTTAGAGCCGTTATAAGGAAGCTCAAGGGTTTATCAGAGTAATTAGTCAGGAGAGAGAGATTCAGATTGATCGCTCGGATTGCCGTAAGGAATTTGATTTTGACATTTGAGTCGTGGATCAAAAATTGCGTTCAGAAGATTTGAAGATTCGTTTAATAAGAGAGCAGCCGACTGCTATAAAAACTAGATAATTGGATTATTTTGGATTGATGAGCCTCTGGCCTATCACTCGGGAATACTAATTCCTGTGATTGATGCTAAGCTAAACCTTGATATAGCCCGGTAAATTTCAAGCATGCCCTTTGTGCCTCTAGGTGATGGAAAATCACATGCGATTTACTCGGAGCCACTCACAATGTGAGGTTGAAAAGAGTAATGGCCTAATTAAGGGTTTGCTTATCCTTATTAAAATTAAGGTGCAAATTATTACTACTCTAATTACTCGGCTGAAAGCCTAACAATGAGATTAAAGCCTCTGGCCTATTGTCCATATTAACTAGGTGATTGATACTAAGCTAAGGGCATTGATGAATGTCAAGAGGAGGATACATGCATATCCGACTGAAAAATCGCATTTGGCAATAGCTATACGTTCGTGTCACAGCCTCTGGCCTATCATTTAAAATGATCGATGCTAAGCTCAAAGGGTTCTAATTGCCTCAAATAGACTCTAGTTTAGTTGTTTTCCCAATTAATTCTAGAGTCGGGGGCTACACCTATTAGGTGCGCCACTCGGCGCACCGTTCAATTCCTTTATAAAGGTGTTTTTTCTTAAATGTCTCATATAGACTCTAAGTTTAGTTGTTTTCCAAACTAATCATAGAGTCGGGGGTTACACCTAATAGGTGCGCCACAGTTTTTTCTCTGGATTTTATGGTGGAGCCCTTGACAGCCTCTTTGCGAGATGATTGGAAAGAATGAAGGAAGATTGAAGGTTTGAAGATTACAAAAGAAGAAGAAGCAACTCGACTGTAAATGACTCGAGGGCTACTGTGGAGAATATGGGTACCGGGTATCTACTCGGACCATTGTTAGCACACGAAGAAGGGATGTTCTAGAAGATCAATAGAAGGAAGGCAAATAGGCCCGGTCCATCAATGCCTTGATTCCCACGGCACAATCCACGAGAAAGGCATATCCCGAGTCGTATGTAACTCGAAGTTCATATATGTAAAGAGATAAAATCACCCGGTTGGGCTTTGCCTTGTATTCCACGGCAGTTGACCGGGTAGATATTGTAACAAATAAGGAAACCCTAAGCCGTTTAGGGCTAGGACTCCTAGATGACTTGGTTATCTCTCCCTATATAAAGAGAGGCCGGGGTCATCGAAAGGGATAGACGATCACCAAGCACACACCACCTCATACACCATATTCAATTATACAAACTCGGCGGAATACTTCCTCCGGACTGGATTACGGTTATTACTCCTTTGGAGGGCCTGAACCAGTGTAAATCCTTGTGTTCTGTCACCATCTAGCTTTCGAGTTCGTGCGTAGCCCCATATAGTTTATTGCCGATAAAACACAGACAACGACACAGAGGGTTTATACAGTTTTGGGCCGCTTGGGATTCATAATAGCCTACTCCTGTCTTTGCACTATGTGATGGAGGATGGATTACAAGGATTTGGTGTGGTGATTTTTCTATGCTACGATCAGGGTATTCCTAACTCTTCTTCCAATCTCTTTTCCAACTACTAAGATGGAGTTCTTCCTTTGGGGGACTGGAGCTGATGACTGAGGGGAGCTAAGGCTATACTTGGGGTTGAGCTCGAGAGTGATGGACCAACCCTTTCTAAGGTGGACTTGGGCATCCTTTTACAAGACAAGGGGACACCACAGTAGTCCTGGGCTTTTCCTACTCCGCAACTACGCTGCGGAGCAGTTATTGTCCTGTCTTGTCGGGGGTCTACCCCTACTTCTGTTCTTGTCGCCACGTTGCGGGAGTTGGTGAAGAAAACGGGCGAGGTGGCTATCATGCTGCTGACGGGGGAGGTGGCCAACTCACCTACTCCAGTGGGGCCTACCTGTCAGCGTCCCTCTGTCTGGAGCGGGGATGACGCGACATTCCCAGCGCCCGCACTCTCTCTCCCACGCGGCCGCCCAAAGCATTAAATGCGACGGTGACAGGCCGGGGGAGGGGTGTGGGCGAACTGACGGCGCGGTCAGTTTGCGGTTGCCGATGAAGACTTCTTTGCTCTCTTTCTGAGTGGGGCAAAGGGTGATGATGATCGCTGACGAGCATGCCTCACATCACATTAAATGTGATGGGGCAGTGCCTGATCGTTGCTTTTACATTAATTGGGGTAGTTGGGGGTTGAACTCGGCCCTCTCGTGGGAGAGGTGCGGGGTCGATGGAGTAGGGGTCCGGTGATCCCGAACCCTACCGTGTAGGAAAGGGTAGCCTCTGGGCAGCCCCCGGGGCCAATCCCGCCCTCGGGGTGGCCACGTGGCCGCCCGTGGCTCGAACCTCCTTAAGCAATTCAGAGCATATCCCCGTGGTGCGCTGGTGAGCGGAAGCGTCTTCCTTGTTCGTATATCACATTCTTGTCATACCCCCGGGCCTATATCACCGACAGACATGATTTCACGGGTAAGAGCGAGCTCACAATTATTTCCTTAAACTAACGTATTTATTATGGATTTATGATTCCAAGAACAACGTCAAAGATGAAGAGAATTTAAATTTAAGCATTGACAGACCCCATTTATTATATAATTATGATGATTGACACCAAAAAAAAAGAATTATGCAGCAAAAGAACAATTAGTAAGCATATTCAGTTGTGACTGTGAGCACCATACATGTAATTTGTTTCGTCATTTGCTTCAAATTATAAACATTATGAACTGCACTTATCAGAAACTTTCTCCACCCTCTAGATCACGTACGTGATGCCTAAAAAGGATGCACCAGCCATCAACTTACAGGCAATAAGTGATCCATGTGCATTCATCTGGAGCAAAAAAAATACTACCTGTTGTTGAAGCCGTTAGCTGTATTATCACGTCTACCCTCCATCTGAATGGAAACCCCTTGATGAACCAAGCGAAATCCTCAGACAAACACTTCGACTGTGCGGCTGCGGCCGGCAAGGACGTGGGAGTTGGTTTTGATTAGTCGTTGATTGTCATGGAGATCGATGGTGTTGTTGTCCGGCGAGGTTGTCACCGAGTTCGGGGACGCCTAACCGGCCTGCCCATAAATTGTGCCCGGTGATTAGACGATGATATGACAAACCGATCTGTTTGGAGGGGTTAATGCTAAACTGGTCAATGATGATGATCTGTAGCGTGGCTTAATGTCCCTTCGGCGGGACAAGCACAGGAGGAAAATTGATCATATTAGAGCCGTCGGGCCCGGAAGGCGAGCAGAGAAGATCTGGAAGAGGCGACGCGAGTCCGAAGCTCCCATCTACGCTCCACGCTTCTCGCAACTGATGATGATCTGCGTGTGAGACATGACAAATTTGCCCCCATAATTGAGGATGCGAGTTCCCCTGCCGGTGACATGTGAGACCATGTGTGAAAATGGAGTCAGGTGGCAAATAAGCAGCCACTCATACGTCTATGGTGGCAAAATAGTAAAGTCCAACCGAGGGCAACTCCGGCTAGAGCACACCTACGAGTACTTTGGCAACACCTACTTAGGGAGACCCTCAAAACCCAGTTGGGATTGGCGCCCCAGTTTTCCGGTTGATGGACCCTAATGAACTTGACCTATAGTTGAGGGACCTTTTCCAATTTGGTCGACACAAAACAAATGTACAACACCCAAATTGGAAAAAGTGCACTTAAGGTCTTTTAACTTGTCACCCGGTTTAATTTTCGTCCCTTAAATTCTAAAACTGGTGAAAGTATAGTTCCTAGGCAGTATTGTGGATGGTTTTGTCTGACGTGACGCGTGGACCTTGCATATCAACCGGCTGAGTAAGTGTGGAACCCACATGTTAGTCAAATGTTGAAAAAAAATATAAAAACTCTCCTCACGTCTCGCTTGTCGCCGTTTCTGGCAGACGTATGTGGCGAAGTGCGACGATGGTCGACGACTGGAGAAGGACGCGGCAGCGCTGGCATGGGGCAGCATGACGACGTGGAGTAGGACGCGGCGGTGTGGGCTGGTGTGGCAGCGTGGAAGAGCCCACGTCTGCGTGGGGGGGCATGGAGGATGGCGCGATGGCGAGGAGCGGACCGCTGCCTCCTCCTCGCTCTCCTCTACCGACTCCTCCAACTCTTATTCCCATGCTAGATCCCCAATCCTTCAAAAAACTGGGGGAAATTTCACCCACTGAAAAATCGGTGGAGACACATAGTGATGGCGTAAGGCCTTCTGAGATTTGTTGGGATCGGTCACGATCACACGTTGGATGTGTGGCTCTTGCAAAGCACAACCGCAACAACATGCATGAATATGAGGCGATGCTCTCCTCGTGCGCACAAATTTCCCCCACCGCCGCTGCTTGCGACACACCGCCGTCCATGATGCAAGAAAAGGAGCCGGTCCTGTAGGACGGCACGCCGGCGTGGAGGGGGGGTGGGGGCTGGCGAGGGGCAACACGGCGGGGTGGGGGAGGACGCGGTGGCGTGCCGGTGAGTCTGAGAGTTGTCGGCTGTGAGGTAAAAATGGGATAGGGGTGGCGGAGGCCGCGGCGCTGGCATGGGGCGGCACGACGACGTAGAGTAGGGCGTGACGGTGAGGGGCGGTGCGACGGAGTGGAAGAGTCCACGTCTACGTGGGGCGGCATGGCGGCGTGGAGGAGGGCGCAACGGTGAGGGGTCACTGAAAGAAAATGAGGAAACATGGCCTATGTTTTACCATCTGACATGTCACGAGACAATCCATGAGATGAAATTTCTGGTAAATTTGAAGGCCCCTTTGATATTTCACCTGTTCCTTGAAATGATGACATTTTAGAAGATGCTTTATTGTTTTCAGTATTACGGAACAAGTAGTCAAGTAGCATACCTGTAGGGGGTCGCTCGAATAAAAGTCCTGTAAGTTGATTATAAAGTGAGTACAAAAGATATTGAAACTACAATATTAAAAGGCTATAATTGCTTTTTGGACAGTGAAATGGAAGAATAAATGGATGAGCTACATTTAATAACAATGTTTCAACTTCAGATTTAATCCTCCAAATGGAACATGATGAAAAACCATGAGATTGTTAATTTACTCCAGTTTGAGTTATGACTGCTTGACTGTGATGAGATTTCTGTTTGCAGTATTAATTGTAAGCAGACTTCTCATTTAATTGCAAGGGTAAAAAGGTAACTGGTCGGTTATACCCTAAAAATATAAAGATTTCTTCTTGCCTCTACAATACACAGGTAGAGTTGAACTTTCAATTGTACATTTGTATTAGTTATCTGTTCAGAACTCCAGACCCACAATTGATTTTACCTAATGAAATTGGTAATGGACTGATGGTAAGGGCACCCCCCCCCCAACCCCCGGGTCAACTGTTTACAGTTCTGAATCTTGATGTCTTGACTCTTGAGGGTGAGGAAATGTTTCAGTTCCATACCTGACCATTCTTTCCAGTGATCCCTGCCTTCAAATATTAGCCCCTTCAATGATGGAAATCCCACAGCAGCATTACTATAGAATTTAGTGTCAATCTTTTCCTCTACTTTCAAGAACCTGATCTTCAATATCCTCTTCAGGAGGGTATGCTAGTATGCCACCAAAAGGCGGAAGGGTCTTCTGGCGATGGCAGGAGATCAGTTCGATGCAGTGAATGTTGGCTACGCATTCTGTGGAAAGCTGATCATGAGACTTTTTTTTTTTTGAACGAGAGAGGGCCAGAGCCCCTCTAATTTCCATTAATGGAGACCACAGTAAGTTTTACACCGTCGACTTTTGACAAACTACTCCCTCTGTTCTTGAATGTTTTTTTTCATTTACTTTTTGACACAAGTTTGATCATTCGTCTTATTTAAAAATTTATATAATTATTAATTTTTTTCTATCATTTGATTTATTGTTAAATATAGTTTTATTCGTACATACAGTTTTATATATTTTGCAAAAGTTTTTGAATAAGACGAAGAGTTAAACTTATGTCACAAAGTCAACGGTGATGGTATGACATGAACGAATTAGTTTTCAGATCCGCAACTATTTACAAAGGTCTGAAACAAGCAAAATATCAGGAGACTTGATTTCCATGTACTAACCAGTAGCAATAAGTTCTTTCAAGTTGGGATTTGGCATCACACCTTTGCTGTGCAGTGCTGATGATTCTTCATTCTTCCAGAAGAGTGAGAGCCTTCTCGCTGCTTCATAATTACTCCTGCATTGCATCGCATGATTCCTCCCTGCATCCAACATTCTCAAGATCTCTAATGGTTAGCTTCCCTTGGAGTCATGAGTGAAATATGTTATGGTTCTCACTCTTAGCACGATACTCTAATTCATGGAGGCATCTTTGATTGCCAATCAATGGGTTAGTTCTTTGAGTATTCAGATTATTAGTGACAGACTTTGCTGAACAAATAAATACGCATGTTGGGCCGTCGCTAGTCTTTTATCACGTAGACCATGTAAGGAATAAGTTCACCTGAGATCCCTCACCTTAACAGCGAGATTTTTTGAGTTTCCTTAACCACAAAACCAGAAATATCCACCCCAAAACTATACAAAACAGTGGAAAAAAGTCCCCATGAAGTATTGATCTAATTTTTCCCTGGTTTAGCTGACCTGGCATATGGTGGGACCCACATATCAGCGTCCCCTCTTCTCCACTTTTCTTTTTCCTTTTTTATTTCTTCTTCTCTTTTATTTCTTCTCTCTTCTCTTCTCTTCTTCCGAGTGGCGGACGGGGCAGCGGCGGCGCCGGGGCCGGCGGCTCGGAGGATGGGGCTGAGCTCGTTGAGCCAGCTGATGCAGCTGGCCTCGAACGGGAGCGTCGAGAACTAGCCAGGGACGGCGGCCGGCGGGAGAGACGAAGGGAGTGGGGGAGAGGATGCCGCCGGAACGGATCGAGCTGAGAATCGCCGCGAGGCCGCCGCCGCCGTTCATGATGTCGATGTACTCCGGCGCGGGGGTCCGGCATCGGGCGAACGGACCACTCGATGGTCGCCAGCCTCGCCGCCGGAGACATTGCGGCCGACGGCGAGAGCAGCAGCTCCAGTGGGAAGAACGTCTGCCCCGGCACCGGCTCCGGCTCCGACACGGCCTCCCCCATCGGATAGTCCTGCGGCGGCGCCGCCACGGAGCCCGGGCCGGTGAGCCGCTGCACGAGCGCCATGAACTCGTTGGGCTTGGCGTGGATGATCTTCGGCGACGCGTCGTAGATGATCACCGGCGCCCGCGGAGTTGGTGAAAACGGAGTTGGTGACTTTGGTATCGTGCATAATTTTGGTGAGGCCGGCCACGATGTTGACTCGATGGGGTGCAGAGTCGTTGTTGCTGCCAAGACCGTGGAAGAAGAGGAGGTTGGACCTGCAGTACTCACAGCGGACGACCTCGCCGCAGAGCTTCGGGTTGCTAGCTAACGTGGCGGCGGCCATCTGCCCCATTGTTGACGGTGAATGCGTCCTCCGTGGGACACCCTCACCGCCACCAGTGCCGGATGCGGCTGGTGCTGTTGCTGCTGCGCCACTGACAAGTACGCCAAGGCCGCCCGCGCGAAGATGCGTCGGCGGAGCTCGCCGGTGGTGGCCCGGTGGAGCTTGCCTCTAGCCCCGCACCGCTGCTACTCCCCTCTGCTCGAGAGAAGAAGAAAAAAAAAAAGGAAAAGAGAAGGAGATTGCTCACTAGGATTGTTGACCCCATATTTTTTTCTCTTACATGTAGGTCCTATGTATTTAATTTTTATTTTCTTTTGCTGTCTAGGATGCCACATCAGCAGAGCCGGGCAAAAATACTACTGAGGGAACCTCTGGTGAACGGTTTGAGAGAGTTTATGGATAGACATTTCTGGTTTTGTGGTCAAGGAATCTTAAAAACTAGTTGATACCCCGTGCGTTGCTGCGGAACCTATAAAGGAATATAAGATAAAAATAATAATAACATGTGTAGTGACCATAAAATAATTGTAGAACTACGTGTTGGAAGTAAAAAGTTGGTGGTTAATTGAATAGGCAAACAAAAAAAAATGAAGGTCATGAGGGGACTGCAGAATCTAAACAAAAAATTCACTCTTCTAAGTTCATATGTGGAAGACAAAGCAGAGGTAGACAATC
>CM002482.1:2928702-2941710 GCA_000325765.3 Leersia perrieri | reverse complement strand
ACGGCATCGACGGCCTCCACCGCAGTAGTGACGGTGGCAGCGTCAACCGCCGCAGCTGCCGCGCGCTCAGCGACCACCCTTGCACGGTGGCGGCGAAGTGCTTCGTGGATCCGGCGAGCGGCAAGTTGACGACGGCGAGGAACGCCGGCGTGCACCCGGCGAGGAGCGACAAGACGCTGCAGGGATCGATCAAGGGCATCGATAGAAGCGAAAACACCGCGCATTGCAGCGCGGTGGTGGTTGCAGTTATCCATCCTAACCTGACGGTGAGTGATCTCCTTCTTCCTTGGTGATTTCCCGATCTCCCCTTCTCCTTCCTGGATGTGCGTGGTCTCCAATCCAGTGAAGAACAAGTGATGAACTCGAATTGCCTCTCGCTCAGTGTTGGCATCGTGCTGATAACGTGTTTATACTAATCCATTGCAGAGAATGAACAGTAGAGAATAGAAGTGAAAGTGATTCTCATTAGTCTCTTTAATGTACAATAGTGGTATATTTATAGGCCAATTACAAGAGAAGTTTTTTTTTTAAGAATTACACAGTACAACGCAGACACTCACAACACACGCACACTCACCCTTATGAACGCACGCACGCAAACCCTATCCCTATGACCATCTTCGAAGACTGAGCCAGCAAATGCTAGAGATTGTCAGTTAGGATTAATCCTCAATTGATCACATGTTAAGTGTGTTGTAACAGAGAGGATCTCGCTGTTAAGTTGAGAATCTCCGGTGAACTTACTCCACCATGTAAATGCATTGTTTCAATCCTGGAGACGGAGAATATTGCCGGTCCATTCAGCCCACCCACAAATTGTTGGGCCGTCGCTAAAGAAGAGCACTGACTCCGAGCGGCCGGGGCCAGAGGGCTCATAGGAGGAGCTCCGCCTTCGCCGGCGACGGCGAGGTCGCTAGCTGGTGGCGCCGGAGATGAGGGTGATTTCATCCAAGTAGGCGCCTTGTCCTCCGCGCCACTGGTACATCTTCTTCCCCTCCTTCTTTTTCCATTCTGGTTAGTTTTTTTAGGAGCATTGGAGTTATTTGTTCAATTTCTTGATCTTTAGTAGGAACATTGGAGTTGTTTGTTCAAATTGTAGATCTTTAGTGCCCTATGGACGAATTGCGTTTCCCCCGGAGGGTCACATAGCGGCGATGAGGTATCCATGGAGAATGGGAATCGGATTTCTTTTGAACGAAAGGTTTGGGGGCTCAGATTGAAACTGAGGTATAGATTCGTAGGAGATTGGAGCCCCGGATTGGTTGGATACTCTCATATGTGATACGTGTGGTAATGGGATCAGAAGTTTCATGTATTAACATCTGATTTACCACAAGTATAACTTCTTCACTGCATATTGTTTTTATTGTCATGTGTTATGCAATAGGCCTCAGAAGAAGCTCTTTTTTTTTGTCCAAGAATTACATTGTTACAGCGTACCAGATTTCTGCAACCATGAGATGCAGATATTTTGAATGATTACTAAGACATTACTCTTCAGTCTGCACTCATTGGAAATACTACCTTGCTGTACTTTAATAGGGAGAAGTAAATAAAATGTGATGTGTAATATCGCTAACTTATGGTCCAAGTAACAGATTGAGAAAATTGAACAAATCATAATCTTCACTTAAAAGGAAGTGACCTTTTCCACATCCAAGTGTAAAGTGATCCTTCACCTTCATCTCTATTTCCTCACTGAAATTTACAACCAGAATGCTGGAATATTTTTGACAATTAGAAATGTGATTATATGAATTGTAAGCCTGTCTGACAAACATGAATCAACTTCAAATAAATAATTTCTTCTCTCAAAATGCCCTCCACATTCTATCATGTGAAGTACTATGGTATACACAAATAACTTGCATATCATTGCATCAGGATGAAGGAGCCGATACAAAATTAACCCCGCAAAAGCACTGTTGAACATAGAGAAAATTGTTCATGTGAAGTGAGCTAACTAAATCCTGCTTTTTTTGAGCTGTTACTGTTTGTTGACCTTGTGGGTTTGACAGGAAAATTGTTCATGTGAAGTGAGCTAACTAAATCTGCTTTTTTTGAGCTGTTGATGTTTGTTGGCCTTGTGGGTTTGACAAGTTAGCTGCAAGCTTTTGCACATGGCACCTTCTAGTTTCGTGCTGTGGCATAGCTTAACCTGTTGCTCACCATGTACTGATGTCTCCAACTTCTTAAGTTGAAGTTTAATGACAACAACATACCATGTTGGCAGTTGGCAACTTGTTGTTTCCTTTCCAGATATAAAATAATTCCTGCAAGACATAAAACACAACCAGTTATTTATTAAAGCTATTTTTAGAATATCATGTGTAACAGAAAATGAAAAAAAAACCCGATTATTTTCATTACATACAGCGTGAACTTTTTCTGGTCTCATGTTCATGGCCGAGCTAGTTTTTTGCTGTGACCCAGTTGGCCAATAAAATGTGACAGTGCACATATCTATGCTTGGGTGCATTCTGTAACAGAATCAGAAGAGAAGCATTAGAGAAAAATGAAATGATGCAATTTTATCTTTGATTAGTTCCAATTTTAGCTAGATGCAAAATTGTAATGTAACATGCCAAACTTATTGATGATCACACAATTTTATTTTGTGATAAAACAGACTTTGTTTCTTTCATATAATTAGTTCTCTCAACATCACAATGCTTTGCAGGATCGAAACAACAACTGGGATTCTGGGGTATCTTTGATGGTATGTTTGTTCTGGTTCCATCCTCCTATAAGTCATATGTTGTGACTGACATATTATCAGTTAATTGGTTGGTTTGTATATATGTTTGATACCCCAGTGCATGAAGATGTTTCTCCATTAATTTGCTGTTACATGTAATCAAAATATCATAGTATAGGGAATTTGGGCCTATTTAATTAATTATATGATGATGTGCAACTATTAACCACTTCTTATGTACCCCTCACAGAAGTTTTTTTTTTTTTTGTTATGTCTGTATACAATCCACAACTCAGGTTTAAGGAGATAATTCATTTGTCATACTTACAAGTTTTCTGTTATGATGCTGTTCCTTTTCTTTTCTTTGCATTGCTGTGATGGGATTCCTTGAGGAATGTGAGCTTGCCAATCAATTTTATGCCTGAAATTATTCCTTGTGGAGCATTTAAGTATCTTAACTGGGTCAACCTGCTGATGCCGTCTACAAGTCCTATTTTTAGCTTATTCTCAAAAAGAGACTGCAGACTCAATGCTTGTAAGTGGTATAGTCCAAACAGTGATGTGGGCAAATGGGTGAATTGGTTGGTTTCTTTGATGTCCAGATACCTAAGGTGGACCATATGCTGGACATTATTTGGCAGAACACTCTCAGGATGGCGGAGCACTAATACCCGTAAGTTTCTTAACTCTTTCAGCGTTTCTTCCAGGGCAATATTGAAGTTCGATGTGCGGATCCTGCCCGTCTTGCATATTATTAAGCTTCTCAGATTTTCCTTCATTTCTATGTTTTTTTCAAAACTTGCATACACAATAGATATGTTGCTTGCATTGACATATAGGTGGCGAACATTTGTTGGAATACTGACATGGAAATCATGTTCTATACGAAAGTGTTCTCCATTGGAGACTGACTCGGCAAAATCATGTAGCAAGTCATGAACAACATAATGGTCCTCTAGATTGGCTGCCTTCCGAATGAATGAAATCTGTAAGAGGTCATCAATGTAGCGATATGCGGCTTCATCTGGTGTTTCCTTGTTAACGAAGCCATGAGCTCTCCACATATGTATGAGTACATCACCTGGAAGTTGGTAATTCTTAGGGAACAATGAAAAGTAAGTAATGCACTGCTTCAAATGGTCAGGAAGGTGCTCATAGCTCAATCTCAATGCTGGTATAATATCATCTTCCTTCTGTTCTATCTGCCACAATTTTCTTTCAGAGACAGTCCTCCAGTGGTCTTCATCTGGCTTCATCTTTAATAAGTTGCCAACTGTCTTAGCTGCTAAAGGTGAACCAGCCAACTTCTTTACCAATTGCCGACCAATATATTCCAATTTTGGAAAATTGGATGGATTCGCATCATGAAAGGCACATTGTGAGAAATGCCCCCAGTAGTCTTCTTTTTTTAGGCCATCTAAATGGATTGTCACGGTTGCCCCGTTCATGTTTGCAACATTTTGACTTCGTGTAGTTACTATTACTTTGCTGCCTTTACTGGTAGACTGCAGAGGCTTGCATAGAGTCTCCCACTGGCTGCTCATTTCATTCCATACATCATCAAGTACTACCAAAATCCTGATACCTTTCAGTTTGTCCTTAAGTATCCTCTGAAGTTGATCTAAACTACTGATGCTGTTTAGATCAGCAGATATACTAAGGTTACCTGACTGTACCATTTCTTTTGTTAGGCGTTCTACATCAAATTTATCTGAAACATGGAGCCATACCATGAAATCAAAGTGTTCCTGTTTATCATAAAAATAGCTATACTCCTTTTGCACTAGGGCAGTCTTACCAACACCAGCAATGCCAACAATTGCTATAACATCATATGGTTGGCTGGACTTTTCTTTTGTCTGCATAAGTAAATTCTGTAAGCGTTTACCTTCACTAACTCGTCCGAATAGCTTCGTGTTGCCCAGCATAGAGGTTGTTCTGCGCCACTGAATTGGTTGTTCCGGTGTCCTGTTTTCTAGCTTCAGCAACTCCAGGAGTGTTTTCATCCGATTATCAATCTCATTAAATGTAGTCACTACAGAAGCTAACTTAGTTAGATCTTCATCAGAGAAAAGGAAGCGTTTCAGTGCGCTAACTGACCGTTTTACTGTTGAGTCACTGCTAATGGTGCTGGAAGTAGTACTGAGGGTGGTTATGGAGGATGATGAAGAGGAACAAGATGAGGAAGAACTGGCTATAGAAGATGAAATTGAGTTAGCAGTCACCTTTCCCATGACTTCAGCTTGAGTGGTCACCTTATCCATGACTTCCACATGCGCTTCTAGAACTCGGTAATCAAATAAATCCAGAACATCCTCAGCCTGATAAGCAGCATCTTTGATTCCCCTTAGCTGGTTCCCAATGTTTGTGTCCTTACCTTGCAGTCTCTCAGCTTTGTGTATCACTTCTTGGATTCTCAGTAGGCTCTCCTTAAGGATTCTCATTTTGTTCTTTGTGTCTTCCTTTTGGTATTCATACTGATCTCCTAAATAAGAGCATACCTTGTCCACCAGATTTGAGATCAAGGCGCTGGCTACCCATCCCCCTATTTTTGATGCTGCCATTGGTAGCTCGTAGGACGTCTTCAGTGCTTGTCTCAAGTTGCTGGATAAAGAGGAAGGGTTGCTACTTTTAGATATTGAAAGAGGAAGGATTGTTGATTTGGAGAAAGCTTGTTGAGGCTGTCATTGCTAGCTTGAAGGAGTTCTCCAATGAGGAGCCAAATCCGGCTTCAAGTTGCTGCATAACGTGAAAGGATTGTTATTTTAAATAATGAGAGAGGAAGGGTCACCAGATGTGTTTAGATGTCAAGAAAGAGTCATTAAATTTAAAATAAAATGTTGTCTTCTCCGAGCAGCTTCATCTTATACGAAATGGCCTTATAGTAACAATAGAAATCCATCACTAGATTGTTTTTTACTTTGATTTGGTTCCTTAATTTTCATTTGCGATCGCAGCACGGATTTCCGCTTATTCTTCATAAATGTACTGACACTTTAAAAATTGTATTGAGCCGCCACATAGTCTTAGTTGTACCATCTAAACCTAGTTTCTGGTGACCCATTCCAAGCAGATCGTTTTTATTATGCTCAGGTGACTCAGCTTATGCGAAAAATCTACGCCTTCCTGATTGCTAGTGCTCATGTTGGTTCTAATAACTAGGTACTTTGGAATGGCAGTATTGTCCAAGCAGAATTGCAGATGCCCTCTGAACCAATGATAGCCTGATGAGGAAACTATATGGAACATGCCTAAATAATTGCAGGTAGTTCTTGTGGACCCAAAGGTTCTGTTTTTCTTGTAGTTTACTGCTTAGTATATCCGCAAGAAAAGTAGAAGCAAAATGGTGTCTTACATCTTCTTATTTATTGTTTTATGTCGTTTTCCAGGGCATCCTTTCTCTGCGTGGTTTTGCCGCTTAAATACATTGAAAAGATTTCCACGTCATCAACATTGACTGTTAATGTAACCCATCTTTGCTCTTGTATACACTGTTATCTTTTCATAAAACCTGGATTTCAGTTATTGTATTTAGCACGATAAACTTGCCAGGTTTGCAGGCGAATCATGTGTGATTACACAGGCAACAAAATGTGGTACATTGTATTTTTTGACGAAAATGGTACATTGTATTTTGAACATAAGATTCTAAAATGTGGAGGTATGTACCCATCTCGCCTTTTTCTCTGGAGACAATAGCCCAATCGTCCCTTGATTAGGTGATCATGGTATATTTTTTGAGAAATTTGTAGCTTGTAGGTTATTCCTGTTTTCCAGCTTCAGTAACTTTAAGAGTGTTTTTCATCCAAGACTATCAATCTCATTAAGTAGTAACTACAGCAGCTAGCTTAGTGAGATCATCGTTGGAAAAGAAGTCTTTCAGAGCACGAACTGACCATTTTTTCTGTTGAGTCACTGCTAATTGTGCTGGAGGTAGAGGATGATGAAGAGGAAAAGGAAGAGGAAGAGCTAGTTATAGCAGACGGAATTAAGTTCGCGGTCACCTTGCCCATGACTTCAGGTTGAGTCGTCACCTTGTCCATTGACTTCAGCATGTGCTTATAGAACTCGGTAATGAAATAAATCCAGTACGTCCTCAGCGTGATAAGAAGCATCTTTGATTCTCCTTAACTGACTTCCAGTGTTTATGTCCTTAGCTTGCAATCACCCTGCTTTGTGTATCACTTCTTCACACAACCATCCCCCTGTTGAACCCGCCATTGACAACTGTTCATGCATAAAAGGAAAGTAGTGTTGATTATTGAAAGCTTGTATGCAGATGTAGTTAAGAAAAATTCGTTATTATAGGAAAATAAAAGACTGAGCAGTTTCATCCTATATATACTACATATCGTAGAATATAAAAACTGTGCCCTTCTTTTTTTCTTTCTTACTTTGGTATCGTTACTTAGTTTTCCATGTATGATCACTGCACAAATTTCCGCTTTTTCTTCATAAAGTCGCTCACATTTTAAAAATTATACTGAGTTGCCATGGCCTATGATGTTTAATTTTAAACTTAGCTGTAACATCCCTAGCATAGTTTCTGGTGACCCATTCCATACAGATCATTTTTATTATGCTCCAGTGACTCTGCTTATTTGCAAATCAACGACTTTCAGATTGCTAGTGATCACGCTGGTTCTAACAACTACGTCAGAACCAATGAAGCCCAATGAGTAAATTGCTTCAAACATGCCTAAATAATTGCAGATGCTGTCTTCTAGTCTAGACCAAGAATTTTATCTTTTCTTGTACTTTACTGCTTAGTATATTCACAATAAAAGTAGAAGCAAAACGGTGTCTTACATCTTCTTGTTTATTGTTTCATGTCGTTTTCTAGGTCCTTTCTTGCCCTGCGTGGTTTCGCCGCTTAAATATCATGAAACTGCTCCCATGAATGTCATCAATGTTGAGAGATCCCATCTAACTCTCATCATTGCTCCTCAATACGATGTGTCTTTTCATAAAACCCTAACTGTAGTCCTACTTCTCAGTACATAAACTTGCCTTGTTAGTAGGCGAATCATGTGTGATTAGATAGTTAACAAAATACATGCTAAGGTGTATTTGAACAAGAGTTATACAACGTTGTAGAAGACTAGAAATTCCATACTTACCAATGTAGCCTTCTGGCCAGGTGACATCAGCCCAATCGCCCTTTGTGATTCTTTTTTTTTTTTTGACAAAACTATATGGTTTATTCCTGTATAATTTTTTTGAGCAAGAGTGCGAATACCTGTTTTCTGTTAATGAAACGGAGGAAAATTAGAATTACTTCCCTGGAGGGTCTAAGGAAGTTTTCTTTGTAAGGAAATTCTACAGAATTTTCGTCAAATCCTTAAACCTGTTGCAGCTGGTATTGATTGACATGGCGAGCAAACGACCTCATCTTTTCTACCGAAAATGCAGAGTGAAAATAATAATAATGAAAATGAGGAAAGCTTTCTGCCATGCAAGTCATCGAACTTCACTTGCTCGAAACGGTTCTATTTGTACGGCTGAATCGGTTATTATGGCTGTTCAGTGTAAAACCGTCCAGTCAGACATGTTAATTTTCCTGTCTCTTTCTACTTTAACCGCCGTCGTACACTGAACATTGCCACGAGTTCATAGCAATGTTTCGAAAAATTATTAAGCACCTGGCAGCCCTAGAATTAAAGCAGAAATCCTTGAATCCAAGCGGCGGCACAAAAACAAAATACAAATATTACCCAAAATATTTTGAAGATTGTCCAACCCTTATTGGGCTGAGCCCATTAGGCATTAGCTTCAGTAGTAAACATACATATTCCATAGGAATAAGTTCACTTTAGGTCTCTTAATTTGTTACCGAATCTAAAATTTATCCCTGAACCGAAATACCGGGCATAGCTCATCACCCAACACTTAAAACAGTGTCAATTTTGGTCCCTTGGCAGTATGGCTTATGGTTTTGTCTGATGTGGCACATTGACTCAGTCAACCATACAGGTAAGCCCCGCAAGTCATAGGTTCTCTTCCTCCCATCTTCTCTTTTCCTTTCCTCTCTTTCTCTCTCCTCTCTCACTCTCCCTCATGAGCCTATTATTCATCTTCTTGCTTTTCTCTTCGTCCTTTTGATCTCATCACATCATTAGGCCCGACTGAGCTATACAGTAGCGGTGGTGAGGAGCCTACTGCCGCTGTACGCCGGCCACATCATGTAGTTGCCACGTCACATAAAAGATCAAGTCTAACTGCCATGTAAATGCCACGTCAGACAAAACTGGGAACCATACTGCTAAAGGACTAAAGTTAACATGGTATTGAGAATTAAGGGATGAGCTATACCTGGTAATTTAGTTCAGTGATGAATTTTGGATTCAGCGACAACTTGAGGGACCTAAAATGAACTTATTCCTATTCCATATCCAGCCTAGCGTCAACCTGCTTTACCTGGTTGACTTGGCATGGCACTGCCACCTGTATTAGCCGATCTGCTTTCTTCCACGCCAAGTTGAGTATTAGTGAGTGCCTTCCTCTCCATCCCTTTACCTTTGTGCCCACCATGAATGGTTTTGGGGGCATAAATTATATATAAATGAATACAAATAAAAACATGCATATTTCTAATGTTTAATATTTGGAAGAATATTATTCATGATCTAGTCACATCTAGAATATTATTCCCCACTATTTTGTCGACATAATGCGCTTGCAACCACTACTGTTTGCTTATGTGCCTTCCCTCAATTACACACATCAAAGATTTATGAGTACCCTATGCCCCTATCGAAGATTGATATTTCCCCTCTCGTTCATATATATGGCTATAAATATCCAACTCTCTTCCATCTCTAACACATCAACAAATGTCCTGAGCTCAAAGTAAATCAGGTCAGTTTCTCTTCTCTTTTGTCAAGCAAATTAATAAGTAATGAAAGTTCACCCAATTTGATTAATTAATTGACTCCAATTTCTAATTAATTGTGATTCAAAACCCGTTTGTATATGAATGCAGAGTTTGCAGATTATACAAAGATGAAGGCCTCGACAGTGGCGGTGCTCGTTATGATTGCGATGCTGATGATGTCGGTGACTGTTTATTCTGATCATGCAAGATCTCATGGAGTTATGAACAAACAGATCACAGCTGTTGCAAGCTCTCATGGAAGCAGTGGAGGAAGCGTCTTTAAGGTTGGGATAGTTCCAGGAAGGAAGCTCATATCAGAGGCAGCCAATACTGATACATCAGTTGGAGTCTCCGGTGCCGGTACTACTTCTACAACTACAACTACTATTGACTCAAACCGTTACATGACTGCAAAATGGTACGGGCAGTACATGAATCAATTCGGCGGCCGTCAACCCTGAGTTCTTGTTTCCTGTGCCTGTCTAGTGTGCTTTAATTTCTATATGTGTGTAAACTTTGGTACCTAAATGAAAAAACGAAATGCTTAGATTGTATGCATTTCAGTACGTACCGGGATGTGGAACTAAAGTACCAAGTTATGCCTGATCTAATTATGTCTTACACCTGATTAAATAATCTCCAGGTTTCATGTAATAATGCATGCGTTTGTAATGGTATTCTATGTTGTTGAATTAATGTGAAACTTATATGCTTGGTTTGTGAGTATACGTACGTGGCTGAGTGCTATATATGATTAAAGATTGATATGTGATCAGTTAAATGTACATAATTTGCCAAGATCATCCTGTTGAAAGATATACACAATTTTCCAAGCAATAAATTGAACTATACATGTACATCTAGTATCAATTATTTATGCGTCGATCTCTGCCTTTTATTGAATTTAATTTATATAGTGATATCTCAAATCAGCTCATTCACGCCGCTGTGCTAAATGGAGTATAACAATATATCGGTCGGTTGTATACCACTAATTGTAATCGACAGTATAACATTAATTGTAATGACATGTGCACACTTTTGTCAGCAAGCCCCATGCTAGGTTGTCATATACATGTCACGTTTTGCAATTATACAGGCACATCGACCTCTGTGCTGACCACTCTGGTGTTCTTGTCGATCTGACGAACAAAGCTTCTTCCATTCTCCATTCATTCAGCACTCGCCTTTTCTGCTCTATATTCTGCTTGCTTTAACATTATTCACTTTAATTGTGTACGACATCCTATGCTGTTCTCTCCTGGCATATGCCAGAGCTGCTATAGCTAGCCTCTACTCTTGTCTGCTTTCAATTGTATGAAAGACCAACATATATCACTGGGGCCTGTCCTGTATATGTGAAGACTGAAAATAACTTAATTGAAGCAGTTGCATTGTTTGTAGGGCAATTTTTACCATCCTTTTAAGGTATCGGGAGGCATTTTCTATTGTAAAACTCCTACTTACTATGTACCTCAAGGTACCAATATTTGTAATATAAGATTTTGGTGTCTTGAGGTATTTTCTTAATGAGTATAAAAATTGCCTTGTTTTGAACATATGATGTAGAGAACAAAACAAGAGATTTCCAGTTTACAGTTTGTGGTTTTCATGCTAGTTACCCATGCTGAAAAAATAAAAATAAACCATATGTAGTCACATGCTTCCATATTGGATATCTTATGGCAGTACTTTAGATATGTTTCATACAGGGAAAGTCGCCCTGGTCTCACACTTCACGGAGAGTAGAGGCAAAAATAGGTGCTTCTTAAGGGGGAATCCCTCAATAAACAATTGTTTAGAAATGCAAATGGCTTCTCATAGGATTTTGTAGTTCATATTGTTGTTGAGTTCCTACATTTTGTGATGCATACATTTGATGCACATTATCAATTATTGGCTGAAATTTTAAGTTAACTTGTGCTATGAAACTTATTCAACAAAGATATTTTCTAGAAGAGTGCGTTCGGTAAATGTGCCCTTCAATCATTTTCGGTGTTATTGGCGGGAAAATTGTTATCATTCACTTTATCGTGTGTATGACACGTCATGAGTTATTCGTTGTGCGCTCGCGGCTCTTATCCGCTTATTAATGCGCGTGATCTTCACCCACTACACTAGTTGTACAATTGCTGTCTTCTTTGAATGACAACAACGATTCTTTTGAGCTACTTTGTGAAAGTATGAATATTAATGTCATATTCATTCTTCTCGTGGTATTCTCACAATATTGTCTATGTGCTTGATGTTGTTTATACAATATTACTTTCCATAGTTTCTTCTGATCAACTTCCAAAGCAAAATCTCCACCTTAATCATATGTACTAATACTTTCGTGTTAAAGTGAGGATTATCCCCTTTGGTGAATTAAATTATATCGTCCAACTTTCCCTAACATGGACATTTGATGAATCAGATGATGAATTCTCTTTATTTTACACACACAATTAACTGGAACTACGGTTTTTCTTGTGTTATGGATTAAAGACTATCACAAGAAGTATATGAAGTGGTACAAGTATGTGTGGTCATGGCCATATAAATAGACTGGCCGTTGATAAACTTCTGTACACATGACAGGCATATGTTAATTAACAAAAATATCACATTTTACTACCCCTTATTTTGCAGAAGCATAAATCTTGCAAATGAAGTGTTACTATATAATTACACTATATGTTTATCTAGTATGGTAACAGGCCCTTCCAAGATTATTTCACAGCTCAAGTTTAACAAAGTGCAGTAGTTTCTGGTTTGCTAAGAAAGATGTGCTACTGAGGTTAGTGAGGTACAGACTTACTTCTCTTGCTGCTTTTCCTTTCTTTGTTTAAAAATGGGGTCGGGAAGAGAGCAAACAAGAATGCTTTCTATAGACAGCATCAAAAAGTTGCAAGAAATCTGTTTAGTTTTCTGACCCCACAAATTAATTCTTAATTCTTTGTTTTACTTTGTTATAGAGAGTCTATAGTTTGGCAAAAAATTGTTTCAAGAGATATATTGCACCGATCACTCACTTGTGGTTTGCCCCAACTCCATAGTCAAAAGTTGGGATCCAGATTCGGTGACATAGTTCCGTGACATTCTCGGTGACATACTGTCACTGACGTGTGGAACCCACATATGCCTGGTCCCACACATCAGTGACAGTATGTCATCGAGAATGTCACGGGACTATGTCACCAAATCTCCATCCGAATAGCTGATATCATAGCTTCTCTCTTTTTGTCATAAATGATGACAGGCTGAGCATTTGCGCCCAAGTTGTTTCGTTTCTCTTATGGCATCTATGAGTTCCATTTCTTGCCGTCATGACATTAATTTTGCCATCCAACGCTAGATTATTGAACTCCTGCATTTTAATTATTTTCTCTTCTCTTGGGGTGGTGTTTAATTTCTCAAATTTGGGCATAATAATCATATATGTGTGTGTGTCTAT
>CM002482.1:2896051-2928602 GCA_000325765.3 Leersia perrieri | reverse complement strand
TATATATAAGTGAAACAAAATTCGAGATGAAAGCATATAAGATCGTGCATAAAGTTGTCTCGCACAACTTCAGGAAGGTTTTCTTGACATGGCATATAAACTATTAGTTGTTACTGTGGTTTGTTATATCTTCATCAGGCAGTCTAGCTAAATCATAGTGTTTCTAAGTAGACTGACTATGGTACCAAATCATGACTTTCAGTGGAGTAGAACGGCTGATCTTTCATCAGGTGGAATATTTCACAATAAGAACTATATCCTTTTGTACCCTCATTACCTTAGCATGCAATAGCCATAGGTAGGTCTGCAAAAGCCATGATTTTAATTTTTTAATATGATAATATCACAAACATAACAAAAGTATTCAAGGTTTTATCTTCCCATGTGAAAAGGCAATAAAGATTTTTCACTCCAAAGTTACCTAGAATACTATGGGCAAAGCATGCACTAGTAAATGATAAGGTCTATCAATCTTGCTAGGAAGCATAAGTGCAATTGTTATACGAAAAGAAATGGTATAGGCTTCTGTGTGGTGTGATTAGGGAGATGATTTTGTCTCATCAGCTTTCTAGCCGCTGGAAGGAAAGGGCTAGCTTAGCTGAATTTCATTATCGATGATCCAAATTCGTTTCCGTACCATTCGGGAAGATAGTTGATGCGCTTCTCATGGAGCTGATCCAACTGTTTTACAATTCCTTGTCGATCAGCGCAAAATATACATCCAACTCCTTGGAAGAAGAGAAATATGTACATGATTCCGTGCATCTCTGCAGAGTACAAACAATGACAAAATGTACTGACATGCCTGGTCATATGATGGTGTCTGAAGAATAAAACTTCCGTCCTGCATCAATCCTGCCCCTTTGCTAGGTACTGTTTTGTCTCATGAATTCATGCGTACGTAGGCCACAGGTTAGTCATGCATGTACCTTGCTGCAAAGCCTGCAACGCCAATAATGTCCAGCAGACAGACAATACTAGCTATAGGAGTGGTATGCCATTTGAACATATTTCACAGACAAGCAATTCCATGCAGCAGTACAGGAGCAGAAAGCCATGGTGATCTGCAGTAGTTTGCTTATACAAAGAGCACGGGTTTCTAGCTAACTTTTATTCAGTTGCTTGTCACTGATTAGTGGACTGCATTTATCACTTAACAAAATCATTTCAAAGTCCCCTTGTTCTGTAAGGCTGAAAAATTTTGTATGACCATTTGTCGGTAAGAGACCAGTCTGCATTCTGCATATATTGCCACGCCATTTCGGTAATTTCCCATTTCATGGTTGAGTGATCGCCTAATAATTATACACTTATAGATGGACTATTATATATACTCCATATACATTGACGTGTCAACAATCCTAGAACACACAAATACAAATAGCTATACATCAATATTAATTTAACAATCTTATTTTATAACACATTAATTCCCATGAAAACATCAACTAATATTGATAATGAAGGTTGCACCAACAAACGCAAGAAATTTTCGATTGGCATATATACTAGATGCATATATATCGCCATTTTCTTTACGCAGTTTGTTTCAGAACATGTGGTATATTTGTACATACTTTTAGAGAAGTTTTGATCTCTGGTATTTTACTTATAGATGAGGAAGTAATATGTTTAGGTAAAGAATGTTCTAGGGTCGAAAGTGCTAGAACATTATATGGTTAATGGCCATGGTGTTTTGCAATAACCAAAGGTGATATGAAAAGGTACAACCTAGGACTGGAGGATCTATTTACATGCTGTGTTAGGAGATAATGATTCCTATCATCTTCAGTGGAGTACAGGCAAAACATGATGTTAACTTCTTTAATTAGGACAAGAATGGTGAAGAAAATACCTACTACTTTGTAACTCTATAATACATATAGATAGGTAGCTGTACTGATTATTTATGATGTTTTAGATGGAAAAGATAAAGAAAAAGTTAGTCATATACATAATAAGAGTTACTTTGACACATTTCAAAACGATAAAAGGTCATGCATTCCCTAAATATCGGTATCTTTCATAAAATGGCAATCCAAAGTAGGCGTTTGGAAAACGTGCTATTCGCCTTTTTCTTGTCATCGGCGACAAAATGATTTCTTCTTCCACTTTATCACGTATTGGGTGTGTCAAGAAATTATTCGGTTTAGGTGCTTTACGATTATTATTCCTATCAAAGTGCGCGTGCCCAACTTCCACTACCTCTATGCGATATGGTTATCCTCGTCGTGTGGTAATAGCAATGAATCTTTCTCCTATATATACTACCTCCATCTTTGGACACATATACTTCACAGCTTAGAGTGCTTCCTGAAGGTAGGTATTATTTGTGATGTTATTTCTTCTCTTGTGTGGGGTTAGTTCTGTTATATTGTCTTCTCATATTTGTTATTTAATGATTTTTTATGATTAAATTTGCCTATACATCACTTCCTATGGACAGTAATTAAAATCACCATGTATCTAAGTTATTCTCCTTTTCTTGTGAGCATCGTGTGATTAAGTCATGCAGAGAGACTGAGATCTTTGCAAGTTTTACAATTTTGTGTAGAATAATAAGAGGACATAGGTATTCATCCAACATGCAAGTATTGTTCAAAAATTGTAGATTACAATAATTTTGATATGATTTTCCTGTAATACTACACATGGCCAAACATAATTAATTGGAATATAATGCAACTTAAAATGTCCAAATCTTTTGTAACAATTGTAAAGAGAATTAGAATGGTAGCAATATAATTTTTCCTGTATTATTAGGAAAAACACTATATTTCCCTATGTGATCAATAATTCTTTCATAACAGATAACAAAACATATAGTTAGTCAGTATGACCAATATGTTCATGGTGGAATTTCTTTCTAGGAGCAAATAGAAGTCATATATATAATCCCTAAAAATCAATTCTTTGTCTAGTTTGTCTGATGAACTGCATTCAAATTATTCTTGTGCAGTACCGTACTACTTGAATTTTCTGTATTCTTATATATCTAATTTGACGAAACATCATATATTCTTTCAGTAGCAAAAATGAAGAAGAGATGTTCCATTCTTCTACTACTTGGCTTGGTACTGCTATTCTCCAACGCTATTGTTGAGGTGAGTGCAAGCCAGAACAAAGTGGTGTTCTCTCGCAAAGGTCTGAAAGATGAACGCAAACTAGCTGTCACTGGAACGGGTTCATCACTTGGTGGTTTACAAGGACAATCGACTAGCACCAGTATTGGAGGTGTTACAAATAACAACAATATTGAAAGTACAAATGCTGAAACTGGAGACACTTCTTCAGCCTACACACCAATGAGTACTGCTACTACCACAGACTCCCACCATGACATGTCAGTGGATCAGTATCGGAAGATCATCCACAACAACCAGATAAACAAACCATAATGAAGATGAATTATACCCAAGGACCATTGGCAGCATCTTTATAATTCATGGGACGAAAGTATCAAGTCAACAACTTAATACAATATCTCGCAGTATTGTAATGTAATATAATTAATCACACTTTCAATGTATATAAGTTGGATTTGGATCCTGTACGTTGTAGTCGGCTTATACAAATCTACCAGATGTCTTCGGCTATATATATCAATAATATTTATGCATGTTTTTTCACATGCATAGTAATGTACACTAGATGGTGTTGAATAAATAAGATGCCCATATGGTTTATGGAATGGCCAAGGTAATATATGTCCAGTGTGTTCTCTTATTTTGCAACAAATTGCGTGGGCACCTTTCAAGAGTATATATAAGCCCCACAGCTTTTAGCATATGAATTCAGCGGGCTCACGTGCTCTTTTTCCAGACAGTTTATGAATCGTGTGTACGTAAACCAGTGCCGGGGCGCCCCAATAATTTGTCAGTCTTCTTGTAACATTGCCATCATCAAGATGTAATATCCGTTGACAACTGAATAGGCTCTGTTTGGTTTCCCCTATATCAAGCTTTAGGAGGCTACATATATAATTTTGGTCTACTAATTTGAAGTATTTAAAAACAAGGACCGTCCCTGTGGGCGAGCGAAGTGAGCGACCGCTCAAGGCCCCTAAATATCAGGGGCCCCCAGGCTCATATACTTTTAGTATATGTAGTATGTTCGGCTGGACCATTGGCCCAGTACTGCACTACTGCACCCATCGATTCCCTCACTGCTCCCAATCTTCAAGCCGCCACCCATCCCTCGCCTGCTCGGCGCGAGTCTGCCTGCAGTGCAGCTAGAGGCTGAGAGGAAGGCAGGAGCCAGGAGGCTGCCCCTGTCGCCTTGCTTCTAGCCGGCCATACCCCCTGGATCGTGAGGGTGACTGTGACCGTGAGATAGGGGGTACCACGCAGCTGTGAGTATGAAGCACACCAGAAGCCCTCAACACTGCAGCAAAGATATAGATTGCTTGCGTTGGACTGGTGAGTGGTGATCTCGATGTTCCCGTCCAAGAAAGATAAAGATCTAATTCACATGTTTATCTAGTATGTGCACTGAACTAAATTCTGGGTTTAGGTTTATATACCACCAAAATGTCTCGATGCGTTTTAATGCCATCAAAATTACTCTCCATTATGATTTCTACCACTTCTGTCACCTTCAGTTACTAATATATTTGTTATTCTTTTATTTTCGATAATGAATGTGTAACACCCAAACTGCTACCAACACTTCAGCCCATCCCATCATGCCGCCACTCTCCAGCACTGCCGCTGCTGCCGGCAGGCTAGTCCGGCTCCCAGCGCGCCTCCGCCTTCCCACGCACGAGCTTCATGCCTCTGTTCCTCTCCAGCCTCGCTGACTATGCCTCCACATCCCCATAACTGTTGCACATGACTCCACCTCTGCCGGCACGAGTCTGGTCTTGAGAGAAGAAAACACATACCGCAATCTGGTCTTGTAATGTGGCTTATGGACGGTTAGAAAATCGGCACCAAAATCGGCATCGGCGGCTGACCACTGAAGCACAAGAACAACGCTATAGGAGATCCAATCTTGATGACGATACTGAGAAACGATATTTTTTTAACGTGGTTCGGACAAGCCTACTCCACGAGAAAATGATTATGGCCGCTCCTCCCCGATCCAATATAATTTCAGCTTACAGGGTAACCAACAACCATGGCCGATCGGCTATGTCACCAACGGTCGTTCCCTGCACCTACCTATGTTATTGTCGTCGTGCGGTTACAACAGGTATATATAACAGGTATATATGCCTTTCTATTTAAAGGAGAGCCTAGAATAGAGTCCAACTCCATTACTATCCTATAACCTATATACAACTCCAAGTCCTAAGCTGTAACTGATTTTATACACATATTCCACACAAACTCTAATAAACTCCATCTTGGCGAATATGCCACGCCAATCTAGATCTTGTCCTTGCGGGAACCTTCGTGTATGCAGACTTGAATTGGTTCCTTTTGCAGCCCATGCTGAGCCACCCCCACAATCCTACACCAGACTCCAACTGCAACAGTGCTCCATCTTCTTGTCTATCATCATATCATCACAGTTGTCTTGTTAAGCGAAATTAAATTCTTCCCTAGCTAGCTAAGCTAACAAATCCAATAATCTATGCTTCCCGCGTCGTGACTGAAAACATGATACCGAGCAAATCACCATCACATAAAGTCATACGAAGAATTACTACAATAGCCATCTCTTTGCCTTGAGTGACTGCCATCTCGCCGACCCGTGGATCCGAATATACCATGTATTGCCAAATACATCACCATTGAACACCATCAATGGAATTTTACTGGCTATTGCACCGATCATCCGCTCCTTCGGCTGTTTCACACTTCTACTTAACATGCCACCAATGCCACCTCTGCATACACCCTTCCACTTCTGCATGTACAGCAACCCCACGAGACTCTAACCTGAGCATGCACACGTATATATCCAACATCACATGCACCACTCACAGTCTCTTCTAAGCCACGTACCATCACATTACAGTGTATGTTTTTTTTTTCGGGGACAACACAATGTATGTTGCCTGCAGCACTATTGACTTCCACGTAAAGACACCTTGAACTTAGCCAAACAAGCACCTAATACATGACCAGACCCAATGGGCTTTATGTAAACAGTTTCAGACAAACCATATTGAACAGTTTCAGACAAACCAGACCCATATGCTAAATTTAATGCAATCAAACATCTAATTAATTCCATATGATTTTTCTGGAGGTTGTCCCAATTTGATGCTGCAGATGGATGGGCCAATGCTTGTCTTGTTGGATAGATCCATATGGGACTGCCCCTGCGGTCACCTTCCTCCATAGGTTGGTAAGCTCAAATTGTTTTTGTTTGGTTTAGTTACCCCTTAGCAGATACTTAGTACATAGGTATGTAACAAGGGATTTGGATATGATTTGGTTTACCTTTTCATTGTTCTTTCCTTTAAGATTTACAAAGCAATGCCTACAAAAACAAAACTTCAGTTTGCAAGTGGTCTATCTGAATCATGAAATTGGTATAGATCTGATCTACCATGTGAAGAAGCCATGAGCCTATCCCTTCCAGGTATGGATGTATGGTCAACTTGTTTTTAAAGCCAGTGTGATAGTAATTGTACCTTTGTACTGTCATTTACTCATAATCCATATTTGTTCCATTTTGATGTGACATTGCAAAAATATGATTTGTATTACAAGGAACAGAGAATATCTATGTAATGGGAAACTACAAAATATTGAAACTTCTTGCTATTAATGCCGCTGCTTTTAAGAAATCATGTGCAACATCTTCCTTAAAATGAAATACTTCTTTTGGCAGGGCTAAAAGAAAGTGATGAAACTAACTTTACCACTGGAGTTTTCCTCTTCGATGACACAGTGGAGCTGTAGCACTAGCCATCATCCTTATTTATGCCACCACCAGACGAAACACACCAGGATTCAGTAGAGATGCGCCAAGAGCTAGATCCAGCTCGTGGAGGAGGCGGTCACCCATGAAGCCAATGGTAGTGAGTAGGATCCAACGAGTCACACCTGAGTGCTTGTTTTATTGAGGTTATTTGACATTGTGAGATTGTTCAGGGTTAATTTGTTTATTGAGGTTAGTTGAGGTTGTGAGATTGTTCAGGGTTAATTTTTAACACAACTGATCATTGATCAACATTACCCTCATTCTCTGTATTTTGTTTTTTTAAACAATTACTTTTCACTATCCTTATGTTGAGAAATTCTCTGTATTGTATTTTTTTTATCCGGATTATAAAATCAACCAATCAGAAGAAGAAGGGTGATTACAAGCAGAACAACTGTGATTTGTACCAGTGACGACATTCTCTTGTCTTTGGTTCAATCTCTTCTCCCTTCCCCGTCATTGTTTGATTGTCTTAAAATATTAGCGGCAAGTTCTGACTACTGAGAAAAATATATTGTAGAATGGAGTAATTTGGAAACAAACAGTTTAACATGATGACGCATGCATGTTGGGAGGTGAAAGATTTATTTGCACATGCAAAAGTTGTGCCTTCAATTCTTAATGTAATATAATTACCTTATATACCGAGTATAATTCACATCGATACTGTTTGGCAAACTTGCCAAGTTTAGGGATGATCTTGCAGGCTTCGGTGTGGAACGATTAAGTTGGTGTTTTTTTTTTTTCGGGAAGATTAAGTTGGTGTTTGATAGTTGCTGGATTTAAAACGAAGCCAACTGTATATAATTATTTAGAGAAGCAGGCTGATTAGAAAACAAATAATATATCGCACTTGTCATTTTGACTAACCTTTATAGCTTTTGCCTAATTGTGGCAACATTGTTTTGCTGTAAATGTATGGCGGATAGCCAAGTGCACTGCAGGTTTGCTATTTTGCTTCAATCTGTTTACCAGGATGGTGTGTCAAGTTAGGCGATGGAGCCTCGCGTGCACTGAACTGATCATTGCAGGTTAAGGTGATGTCATCTATTCTTATATCATCATACAAGTTAAAATTTTAGTGCCAAATTTGACTCGATCGTATCTTTTACTGTGAACTAACTTTGAGCAGATTTTTCATGAGATGAGAGGATGACACAGAGGACGGATTAAGAGATAAATGGATGAGCATGAATTTTTTCTATCAAGCTACCAGCGCAAATTGCCTTATTTATTTTACCTACCGATAGTTAATTCTCAACTTCTGTTAACCGTTTCGCCATGTGCATCGGACAATCTCAAATGCCCTACTTATAAGAAATTCAGTGGCATGGTGTTGGCGTGTTGATATGGTATGAAATATCTATGTACGCACATGATGTGAAATTATTAAAAATATAATAACCAGATATTTTCATCTTTTTTAAACTCATATCTATTGCGATATATGATGCAATCCAAAACATATATTGTCTATTGTTGTTTGATTTGTATTTTTCAAATATCACCGTAGCGTTAGTACAGCCATATTACTAGTCCTGAAAAAAATTAGGGCTGAGACAATTCGAGATATTGATAGAGGAAAGTTATATATAAAAACTTCTAAGAAAAAACTAACAAATGTTACCAAAAAGAAAAACATCATTAGGATAGCATTGTCAGTTTGCCATCCATAACTCATCTTTTCTTTGTGTTCGAGACATGAACATTTGGACAGTTTGTAACGACAATACGACCACACATAGACCTATATATATAGTCCAACACCCTGCATACACATGAAGACATGCTCAAGCTCTCTGTACTCTCTTCTCAGTTAGAGGCACAAAGGAGTCTCAATGTCGTCCTGCTCCTCTGCTTCTCTGTTTGTGTTGTGTAGCCTGAACCAATGGAGATGCTAAAACCAAACACAAGCCAGCCTGCAAATAAAGGCAAACCATTGTTAAATGAAGGAGGGATAGCATATATGGATTGGAGCCATAGCCAAATAAGATCACCTTAAGAAATTGTAGGCTGCACCCCGTCATTCCTTACGTTTCCCCAGCGTGATGGTTCATCAGGTTCAGACCCTAGGACACGAAAAACTAACTTAGCTTTTCTTCTCAGCTCAGTATATTCACTGCTGGTCAACCTGCAGTATCGAGGATCAAATTGTATAGGGCAAGAAATAAAAATCACCTGCTGCAATGGATCAATCGCCTGTGAAGCCATTAATTAGATGTTCTCTGAATCCTTAACATTGCTGAACACCCCAAAGCGATCCTCTGAATCTAAATATTAGTTGTATTCTCTGCATGGGTTCCGATACCCTGTAATTTGTTAGCTGTAGGGAGTTCCATCTATGCTATTGCACAATTTTTGTGCAGATCATTAAATCTTGCATGAAACTGTTCAGTGCCCTTCTTTCTCCTAAATCCTAATCCTAAATTGACAATCAAGCAAGCAAGCAGCTAATGAAAAAAGGTGGAGTGTTTACTTACGTGCCGCCGCCACCGCCGAGGTTGTTAGCTAGATGCAGAAGAGGAGCATCTCGCATGTGGTGGCATACTAGCATAGGCGACATAGAGGCAGTCAGGAAGAGTAGGAAGAGGAAGAGCGGATCGCTGGAGGTGCGCATGCCACCTGACGACGAGCGGTGCAACGAAGATTCTAGCGGATGCCCCAGAAATGGGTGTGGCATGTTGAACGGTGATGGAAAAAGATGGAGTGGCACTGATGAGCTCGCTGTCGAATCACTCGAGCAGGAGGAATATCCGTGTTATTGATCCGCGATTTACTCACCAGCAGATGGAAAACGGGATAGCGGGATGAATGATGGAATGTATATGGAACGTTGAATCTCATGATCAATGGTCAAGATTATGTGAGTGCAACAAAGTTGCTCCATTATAGTATAGATGGATGTTGGTTAAGCTTGTATGATCTATAAGCAATACACATGTCCTATGGTCCAATACCAATATATATTTATTTATTTTGATTTTTCTGGTACACATAGCTTATCGAACTATTGATAGTTCCTAGCTTATACTGGAGGCTCGTTCTTTAACGTACATGGCGCTTGCTACTTTGAGAATGACCTTGGCGGCCAAACAATTTACGTATACAGCAAGTGGTGGAGCTGGGGGTGCCTGGCAGGGGCCATGCCCCCCTAAAACAAATATCTTTTCTCATATATTAGCATATGTTTTTTCTGAAATTAGACCAACTCCTTATAGGAAACCAAGGAAAAGAAAGCACTTTCTTTGTGGAAGAGCAAAATGATAATGATATGTTTGATCAAAATCCTCGATTTAGAAAATGAATTAGAAGAAGATGAACCTCCAGCTCCACCCAATGTTCAGAGATTAAATTCAGATGGCTAGCTAGTGTATGATTGTATGGACGATAGAAAATCAAGGATAATTGCCAAATTGTTGAACTAGCAAATGTTTGTGTAGCCGAGGTTTACCTGCCCTTTATCATGTGGACTTTGATTCGCTCGCCGTGAGTTGATCAATCTATCTATCTGCTGCCACTAGTACAAATCAATTTCTCTATATATAAGGAAGTGTTACTATGTCCTTTTGTAATAATGAAGAAGAACAATCTTCTTGAACTTTGGAATGTAATATGAATTTTAACCAAGGGAATTAATTAATGGAAATTGGGTTATTAATTTATGGGGTATGGATCTGTGTACATTGACGATACATCAAGTTAATTTTCTTTCGGAAATTAATCGCCTTCCCTTTAATTTATCTGTGATTTCAAATTTACTGCTCGAGGACTGAGATAGGAGGTGGATGATCATGCGGTGCTGAGCTTGCAGCTATCATTGCACAACATCACCGTGAATTACCTTCTCTTTACATCGCAGAGTGCATGTCTTCCTGCGGTTCGTGCATGCACTCCAAAATGGCAATATAAGTTCGGATGAAAATTATATTAATAGTTGTGAGTCTACTAATGAATGATATACATTGAAACCTTAATTGCCACCAAATTTAGGGAGGCGGCCATTTTAATTGTTAACCAAATTGAAGTCCTGCGTACGCAAAATCATAATATCAGTATACCAAGCTTTAGGAGGCTACATATATAATTTTAGTCTACTAATTTGATGTTTTAACAACCAAATATATAAAAAGTTCTAAATTAATAAGAACATAATGAGCACAATGACGCCTAATGGTTTATCACAATAAATTCTTAATGGCACAACTTATTAGGTGAGTAAAATGAAACCTATGAAGAAGGATTAAGCAGCATGTATCCTTGAATAAATGTAATAATAATCAAAGATAAGATTCCACACTTCCAATAAATTGCAATAAAAAGATGCGTGTATGTTGCATAGATTAATATACCTCACTTGGATTTTTTTATTCTTCTATTCTTTTTATTTTTTGGATTATTTTGCTGCTGAAAATTGTTTCATGCAAATGAATTATTCATATTTCTGCCAGACCAAGGGCCGGGAAGCTCTTTGGATTTTGTTGTTCCAAATCCTTTGGACTCCTCCGTTGTTCTTCATCAACGACAACATCTATGGACCGACTGGCCAAAAGATCTGGCTCCAAGCATCAAGATTGATTTGGACGATTCAGTTTAAACAGAAGTACTGTATAAATTGAAATATCACTACACCACAGAGAACCTTTGGAGGCAACCTATTTGAGGCTACCTGACCAAGGTTGCCTCAAAATAATATCTCAAGACAAAGTGTTAGCCTCCATAAGGTATTCTGAGACAAAATTTGTTTTGCCTCATAGGCTATAGTCTTTTGAGTCAGAGGATGTGATTTTGAGGCAAGACTGCTTGCCTCAAAAGGTTTTTGAGGCTAATAAAATAATTGTCTCGATGTGCTATTCAATTTCGAGTCTAATCTCGCATGCCTCAAATGGCTATTGAGTCTACCATTTAGATTACCATTTAGATTGTCTCGGAATGTTTTTATCGGACAAAGTAGTCAAACACATAAAATCCACATAATAAAAAATAATAATGTTGAAACTCAATATTGTGATATCTTATTACTAATAGTTTTTGGCCTAGTGTCTAAATTAAAGCAATTTTATCAGGGTCCAAGATAGAAAATTTAGGGCATTCATCCAAGTTATAGAAAATAGCGATTGAAAACCTTTTGGTGCCTATGCTGTAACACCCCAGAAAAACTACACAAGGCTACGTCTGGGATGCCTCTAAAGAACTAAACAACTTTGCCAAAAGAATAATAAATTTGGCATCAACTAATTTAATAGAGATAGCATCGCGGAAGCAACAACAATTACATAAGGGTTTGTGTCCAACAACAACAAACTAATATATACGAATTGACTAATAAAAGTTGAGTAAGCTACAAACTACAACACTAGTATTTAATTATTCTATTAAGGCATCATAACAATTATCTTATGACCACATCATACGAAATACAAATCAAGTGAGATCATTGAGTATAGAGGTGCATGGCTACTCCCATCCCTTCATGCAAACATGTAGCAACAAGTACATGAAAAGACTATAAGGGAGTGAGAATAAATCTCAGCAAGTGAATTCTTTAACAAACTATTAGAATGCAATAGAATTATCATCAAGATTAATAGAAGTAAGTTAGCACTTGTGAGAACATCATGTGTAATACATAAACAACACTTTAACATCAGCCACACATCACTTCCATATGAATGCATAGTTATGCAATATGCCATGCCATGCTCTTCCTCACCGAACCCCTTCTCGGGAACGAACGGTGATGTACCGGTACGGTCACGATGCTACGTGACATAACTTTCAATGCATGAGATGCAATACATACTTCATGCATAATAATAGCTCACTTTCACATACCATGCTTACACACATTCTTCATCACAATACAAGGATATAAAAAAACCACAATTCAACATTCATTCTAGAATTCAACGGTCTCAAGATTATATACGCAACTAGTTAATGCAACAAATGAATACCCATAATAAGAACAAGCATAGAGATCATGTTGATGCATTAAGGTATCATTATGGTTTAGCATAATTATGGTGGAGGCAACCAATAACAAGGTAAAGGGTAGCACCACCGCTACATCCGCCTTTACCGATGGAGATAACAGGTCTTTGTCGTGACCCAGAGTTGAACCACCTGGATAACAACTAATTTAGCTACAAATAATATAGTAAACTCATAAAAAATACATCAATCGCTTCCTACACCGGAAACCCCCTTCGAACATTACAATAAGAAAACCGAGAATCTGCCCACATGAGCTGTATGTCTTAATAATTTTGTAACTTCTATTATACTATTCAAAACATGACAAAATATAACATTATGGAAATCTACGGAACAAGATCTACAACTTTGCTAAAGACATGACACCAAATTCTGACAGCAACTAAGTCAAATCTTCAGTTGAAAGCAAGGTTTATAATCTGTCTCGAAATCTAGACAGCAGATAGTAAAAATTCAATATCTGAAGTTCTACTCATCTCCACCATGTGTACTTTACCAATCTAGAAAGATAAAAACAATACCTACAACTTTGTTTTCATGAAGAATATCTAATTGAGATGATTAGTCGCTCTAAAAACACTTCAATCTAATACTATCCAGATTTCGTTAGAAAATATACACCTGACTTAAAACTTAGATATCTCCCAAACCATCCGATCAAAACACATGAAAATTGGCTGAGAGCTATACTACATCATTATCTACAACTTTCTAAAAGACATCATAGCCTTATCACGCCTATAACATGAAGAAAAGTTCTTCCCTAGGCGAACACCACAATCTGAAACAAACTGCAACTAGCGATTAACTTAAAGTGACACATCACATCATACCCCCTTGATTTCCCGGCACTATCTCGCATGAAAGAACATAAAAACAGAGGGTAAAACATATGAGAGCATGCCTAGGGTTTCCTCTAGGGTTAGCATCATGACAACATGGGAAAACTCTACATATGCCCATCTCATCTTGTTCCTCTCATCCACGCCATTTCGTTTTTCACCTTTGCCTCTCGTTCCTCGCTACAACGGAGGAGATCCACCTAGGGATAGTGGCATGGAGAGAAGAGGGCAGGGGTTTCATGTGGTGAGAGAGGGGAGTGGCGGCATCGGTTGAGGGGGAAGGAGAGAAGGTGCCGGCATAGGGAAGAGGGTCGATCCCTTTCCTAGGGAGTGGGAGTGGGCTGGACTTTGGCCCAGGTTGACTCAGCTCAGTCCTAAAATTTTTTTCCATTTAAATCCTTTTTTTCTTTTCTTTTCCATACCAGCCTACTTGAAAATTGAAACTTTAACTTTATTTTTTTAGGGTATTACATATGCTATGGAAAATTCAGGGAATTAGTAATTTTTTTTTGGTGTCTAAGTTATATAAAATTCATGGATGTCCATGTTATAGCAATTTTGGAGGGATTTACTAAATATTTTGTGTGCCAAGTTGTAGTATATAAAAAATAGGATATCTTACACGCGTAGCAAATTAATAGATTTAGAATTTAGTGCCATTTATGCTTCAAAATATTGCAAGCAAGGAGTGTATAGCAGTACAGGAAAAAATAGATGGCAAAATATCGAATCTTTAGTCGGGATCCTGAAAAATCGGACGAAAAAATCATAGGTCACACAAATCAGTTGATCCCTAATCGGTCACACAAATCGGCCTTGCCCAAGCTGAGCAAGATGGCCGGCACAACCTCTCACGAAGCAAACCGAAGGTGCAGTTGAAGAAGACTGAGATGTCGGTGTTGTATCCTGTCTAAACTAACTAGAGAACTCAAGCTGAACCAAAACTCAACAAAAGCTCTCATGGTCGGTCAGCGATGGCCGGGACAAGGAAGGCGGACTCTAGCACCTCATCGATCTGCATAAGAAAAGAAGAAGAAAGAAACTACAACGGGATTTACCCGACTACGGGACAAGCGTGACCTCCCGCTGGACCCCCCGTCCCTTCGTCAATGACCAGCAGCCGGCGAGGAAACAATCGAGCTCCTTTTGGGTTTGGCTCTCAAAGCTCACGAGGAGAGAGAAAGTTTCGGATAAGAATGAGTTCATCGTGATACGTTTGTAGTTGGTCCGTTGCAGACTATAAGTTGGATATCCATTGCAGTATTGTCTCAATATCTTTTGGTTGTTTCATGCGTAATATTACCGTAGCGTTAGCATGGATATATAACTGGTGAATGATATAGATTGAAAACCTTAATTTCCACCAAAACTGGGAAGTTGCGTATGCAAAACCGTAATATTAGTATACCAAGTATATATCAAACTAAGTTATAGAGCGTGTGTAGCACCCCAAAATTATTTCTCCAACTCTAATGTAATTTTATTTTGTTAGCATTACACTTTTTCCCTGGTTGGATGGTCGGTATAATAGTTGAGAGGCCAATCATTAGGGCACCCGTAATGGTTATATATGGGCTCTCTATATAGTATAGAGATACTTGTTACTCTTCTCTCCTATATGGAACGGATTAAACAAAGAGAGAGCACAACTATCTACTAACCTCGAGATAGTTTATAGTGAAAAACGAAACAAGTGATTAAATAATAAGATACCTATGTAGACGTACTATTAAGATGATTTACTAGTCTTAGTTAAGGTGATTTCCATCTTGACGGCATATTGAACTGGACTTCCTATGACTTCCTACGTAAAATTCTTGCAGTCTCTTAACCAGCAATTTTGTATGACAGATCTATGCGAACAGCAATATTTCTGGGCACCAATTACCAAAGATAAGGAACAATCTTGCATAGATCATGACAGCATTATTAGACAAATTAATGTCTACTTATTTGCAGATAATGTCTACTGATTTGCCATCATCGTCATTGTGCTCCCTACTCACCGTCGTCACGGCCCTGGTGTCCTCCTAAAACGAAGCATTTTTTAACAACTACAGAATACGGAATAAAAAATTGCAATGTTGGACATTTGTTAGAAACACATAATTCTAAAATTTTTCTTGATAGTTGGATTTAAAACGGAGGAGTCCAAAGGATTTGGAACAACAAAATCCAAAGAGCTTCCCGGCCCTTGGTCTGGCAGAAATATGAATAATTCATTTGCATGAAACAATTTTCAGCAGCAAAATAATCCAAAAAATAAAAAGAATAGAAGAATAAAAAAATCCAAGTGAGGTATATTAATCTATGCAACATACACGCATCTTTTTATTGCAATTTATTGGAAGTGTGGAATCTTATCTTTGATTATTATTACATTTATTCAAGGATACATGCTGCTTAATCCTTCTTCATAGGTTTCATTTTACTCACCTAATAAGTTGTGCCATTAAGAATTTATTGTGATAAACCATTAGGCGTCATTGTGCTCATTATGTTCTTATTAATTTAGAACTTTTTATATATTTGGTTGTTAAAACATCAAATTAGTAGACTAAAATTATATATGTAGCCTCCTAAAGCTTGGTATACTGATATTATGATTTTGCGTACGCAGGACTTCAATTTGGTTAACAATTAAAATGGCCGCCTCCCTAAATTTGGTGGCAATTAAGGTTTCAATGTATATCATTCATTAGTAGACTCACAACTATTAATATAATTTTCATCCGAACTTATATTGCCATTTTGGAGTGCATGCACGAACCGCAGGAAGACATGCACTCTGCGATGTAAAGAGAAGGTAATTCACGGTGATGTTGTGCAATGATAGCTGCAAGCTCAGCACCGCATGATCATCCACCTCCTATCTCAGTCCTCGAGCAGTAAATTTGAAATCACAGATAAATTAAAGGGAAGGCGATTAATTTCCGAAAGAAAATTAACTTGATGTATCGTCAATGTACACAGATCCATACCCCATAAATTAATAACCCAATTTCCATTAATTAATTCCCTTGGTTAAAATTCATATTACATTCCAAAGTTCAAGAAGATTGTTCTTCTTCATTATTACAAAAGGACATAGTAACACTTCCTTATATATAGAGAAATTGATTTGTACTAGTGGCAGCAGATAGATAGATTGATCAACTCACGGCGAGCGAATCAAAGTCCGCATGATAAAGGGCAGGTAAACCTCGGCTACACAAACATTTGCTAGTTCAACAATTTGGCAATTATCCTTGATTTTCTATCGTCCATACAATCATACACTAGCTAGCCATCTGAATTTAATCTCTGAACATTGGGTGGAGCTGGAGGTTCATCTTCTTCTAATTCATTTTCTAAATCGAGGATTTTGATCAAACATATCATTATCATTTTGCTCTTCCACAAAGAAAGTGCTTTCTTTTAGGGTTTGCCTTGGTTTCCTATAAGGAGTTGGTCTAATTTCAGAAAAAACATATGCTAATATATGAGAAAAGATATTTGTTTTAGGGGGGCATGCTAATATATGAGAAAGAAGAACAACTTGTAGTTCCGGATACTGGGAGCATTTTTTAACAACTACAGAATACGGAATAAAAAATTGCAATGTTGGACATTTGTTAGAAACACATAATTTTAAAATTTTTCTTGATAGTTCATAGAATTTGAAATATTATTTGGAGAAGTCTGTGGTTAATAGTAAGATAAATTATAATAATGCAGACATTGATGACGACTATGATGTGGAATATTTTTATACTTAATTTTGAACTTTTCAAAATCACTAGAGATTATTATCAGAATTTGAAATATTAATTTCCTGATAAGTGCGCGCGTGATAAACTTTCAGAGGTGTAGTATTATATGCATGGCAGTTGTGTGCTATATATGGCACTAGACCGGCACCTAATTTGCTGCTAGTAGAGTGTGCCAACAATATTGGCCATGTCCATATATAGCGGGGACATCTTCCTGTTTATACTCCAAGCCCCAAGAGAATGTACGTGGTTCTAGTTAATTCCGTGCATGCCGCTGCCTTTTGCATATATAAGCAGGGTTCCATCCCTTCCTCCCAAAGCAGCGATTGGATTTGAAATATTAATTTTCTGACAAGTGTGTGTGGTTAATTCTAATAAGATAATTATAATGGAGGCATCGCGTAAGTTCTTCCCGGCCGTCGTCCTCCTCCTCCTGGTGGTTGTTGCCACAGCAGGTATGTATGCCTAGGTATATTTCTTTGATTCGGCATGTTTTTATTCCTAATGTGAAACTCTTAGATTTCTACAGTAGTTATTTCCGCCCACTTGATTCCATGTACCTTTTTCCTTAAATACTTGTTGCAATCCAATACAGTAGTTATTAGATTTTTACAGTAGTTATTTCCTTTTTCTGATTTTCTTCCCATAAATCAATCCAATACATATCTAAAATAAATCAGTATAATAATTTTGTTCCCTAGATTTTTTTTATTTATCGCAAAAATAAATTTATATTTAAACTTCTTGATTTCGGATGAAGAGGAATGTTGTTTTAAAATTTATATATATAGTCACTATGACCATTTTATAAATCGAGTCCAAAATTATTTTTAAAAGGTAAGTTCTCTTCCATAGTTGTGCGACTGTTTTTCAGGTTTATGAAAAGAAAAGTAAGTTGTCTTATTGAGTTTGAAAAGTCCAAAAGGTCAGTGCCTTTTTTATATGTTTTAATATTACATTTCTGTGGCAGACTTGGCGCCAGTGCAGGCAGTAGCCAGGCAGTGCGAGACGAAGAGCGAACGATTCGCTGGGCTTTGCATGGTGGAAGAGAATTGCGCCAATGTTTGTCGGACGGAGGGTTTCATGAACGGCAGGTGCAGCGTTTGGGTGCGCAACTGCATCTGCATCAAGCCATGCTAGGCTCGATCATGGATCTTCTGCCCGATTAATTGGCAATTAATATAACCATGCAAGTGTATATGCGTGGAGTCATTAACTAATTTTCTTTGGCAAGGAGAGCTACGCCCTACGCCTCGATTAATTAACTACCAAAGCGTTATAAATTAAGCTAGAATACGTTTTTCCTCCACTAAGTGTGTACACAGCAGTCATCCATACGCCATATGTTTCTCTTTCCTTTTCCCCATATTGTATTTGATTTTCGTTACAAGGAGAAGTCATAACCACTGTCGATAGATATGTGGTTGTGCGATATTTGAGTGTGTTTGTATTTGTGTTGTTTTCTGAAACTTTGTTAAGTGTTGAATATTATTCATTAATTTTTAATTAATCATGTGACAGATCATTGCCCTGCATTAATTATAGCATCTCAACGCACTTTCATGTCTCGATCACCTCCTACAATTAATATGTGTGAATTTCCGGAGCGCTATTATGTTACCCAACTGTTTTTTTGTCGTCGAACTTCAGAAATTTCCCTTGTGTTGAAATCTAACGAAACTCCGGAATCGCACAGAAAGAAATATCGGCCTGGATTTCATTTTTCTAGACACCTGGATTTCATTTTTTCGTTCAAACCATACGAAATTATGTTTGTAACAAGGGCGAGGGTCCTATAGTCTACAAATGTGAAAATTGATTTTTATATATCGATGGTTTACTCAAAAGAACTAAAATAGACGTATTGTTAAAGACAGTCCTCGATCTTAGTTAAATTGACTGTCAAGATCACGAGAATGTATAAAAAGGGAGTCAGACAGCTTGAGACACTACAAGCTAACAGAGCTAGAGCTATACAAGTACATCGACCAAACACAATGACAATGCTCAAAGTAACCAGGATGAGCTGGGCCAGCTCGTAAGATACGAGCCAGGCCAGAGCTTGCACATGGAACCAATCACCCCGACACCCTGTTAGATCCAAAAAAATCCGTGGTACTTATAGGAAAAAGTCCCTATTAATCCAAACAGAAGGGACTAATATAGGAACTTTTTTTTGGTCCCTCAAAAACTAGAAGTCCCTAGGGAGGAGCTTATTGGGACTTTTTTTTGCCTCTTTCCTGGCGCTGCCCCTCCACCCACGTGCTCTCTCTCCACTTTCCTCTCTTCTCTCGCAAAAAAAATCCCCGTCGCCTCCTGCGTTTGCCTCCGTCACCGCCGACGCTCACTGCCGTCCCCGTCCGCCGCCGTCCGCGCACTCCCTCCGCCTTCCCACCACCCACCCTCCCGCCGTCCCCGCTCACCGCCGTGTTCATTTCCCGCTCCGGCGGGGTCCCATTTTTCGATCTGTCGGTCGGCGTCTTCGATCCGGTAGAGATGGCCGGAGCCGGTGACGATACGGTGGATTTCTTCTCCCAATCCCCGCCGTTGCATTTCTTGCACCAGGGAGCATCATCGTCGGCGGGTGGTGGTGGTGGACAGGGAGCTGGCAGAGGGGCCGGATCTGGCGCCGCCGGTGGAGGAGCCGGCCGAGGGGGCGGTGTGCTCGGGATGGACGCCGGCGGATTCGATCTGAACTCACAGGCCGATAGCTACCCAGATGGCTACCCCAAGATGAACTATTACCAAGAGTTGCTTCAATCAGAGGGACGCCGTCTCCCGCCGATTCGTGCTAGTCGCCGGTCTACCGCCGTGCCTGCAGCGCGCCCCCCATCAACCCTGCAAGAGGAAGGCGAGGAACCCATGCACCGCGAGTTCCTCGAAGATGCGGTAGGGCGATGTGGGGATTCATCCCCCCCCGGAAATGCATCCCCCGGCAATGCCTCCCTCGCCGGCATTGCAGGCCGTGGCTTTGGTGGAGGCGGTGGCCGGGGAATGGGCGCTGAAGGATTTGGTCGAGGTGGTGGCCATGGTGGTTACTTCGGCTGGGGCGCAAACAGCAGCAGCCGGCGCAAGCAGCAGCGGCACCGCGCGCAAGCAGCAGCAGCAGCGCGCGCTAAAAAGCAGCGGTGGAGGGGTATAGGATTAGGGGTATTTTAGTATTTGTACATTGTAATTAGGGACTTTTAGTCCCGCTTTCCAAACAGGTGGGACTATAAAAAAAAAGTCCCTGAACTACTTAGAAAAAAGTCCAAGGACTACTAAAAGTCCCTGATCCAAACATGCTCCAAATCTCCTAACTCAGTTGGCCCGAGCAGTGGCCTCCTCGTATCCTCCGCTGCTGAGCTCGATCTCCTCTCTCTGTGTATCCGTCCCTGTCTTCCAGCATTGAGCTGGTGTCCTCATTCAAGCGATAGTGAGAGGGGAGAGGTAAGTGATTGACTCAGCTTGGCTGACGATGGGTGGAACTAGATCCACTCTGACCTTGCGCAAGACGCAGAGATCACGCTACATGTAAATAGGGTATGCTATTAGAAAACTGTGTAATAAGAATAGTTGGACTGCTATATGAAGAAGGGACTGTATGTATGAAGTATGAACTGATTGAAGTTTTTTTTTTTTTTCATTTGCTACATCGACTGCTGCCAGTCTCATGTTTAACTTTGGAAAGTTGTCAAACACTTGTGTTTTCATGTTGCTGTACCTTGAATTTTCATGCAAAATGTGATATAGCTGAAATTTTTGGATTCATTCAATTCATATAGGTATTTGCACTTTGCCAGATTTACCATTTTGCTTTTTGACCCTATTATGTTTTTACTTGTCATTTAATTTGTGGTTTTTTTGAAGCATATAGTATCAATAAATTACAGTTCAAAAGATTTGTTGGATCGAGATGTAGAAGCTACTTGACAAACTCGTATACTCAAGCTCATTGGAGGGCTCAGGACGACCATGGGCTTCACTGGTCCCAAGTGAGCACAATTCCGTCGTCCTGTTAAGAGTTGAGTTGCTATGCAATTCATTGTTTCTATAACCTAGTAAACTTGTTTTTCTCCTGGCGTTCACATTGTGGGAGATAACTTAAGATTCCATAGTCTGATTGTGTGCTCACTGATGTTGCTATATTAATATTTTTAATTTTGGGAATCATAGAGCTCGCTAATGCATACAAACGTACTTGCCAATGCCATTTTAACTGGTTCACTGTGCTCTGTCAGAACACTCTTTGATAAACTTATTGTATTACAAATCATGTGTGAGAGCATGGCTTACTAAGGGTTCATTTTATTGCAATTTGGCCATTGCTGTTTGTCGCTATTAGTATAATAAGCTAAAGCATTCGATAAAGCTGATATGATCATAGTTCCTATGGATTGAGAAGACTTGCCATGAGTCTTTTGGGGTTTCATTCCATATTTTGAATGCATTCTACTAGATGTTCAGTCATTTACTCCCAAAATTTTACTATTTCTAATAAGTATTTATGGTTGTCAGTTGAACCAAATGCCACAATTATTGGTGTACTGATGTTTTGGAAATATAGCCAATGTGCTGATGTTAGACATGATTTTGTTTCGATGGCTTGTGGCTGGATTTGTAATCAGTGAACCGTGCTATCAATTTATTGTAAAATGTGCTTTTTTATCTAAACATGTTATGTCTCATTAGGTCAGGGAATTTGATTGTATTTGAACAATGGTTTAATTTTGGCTGTTAATTGGGCCATAAGCTCGAGTTGTATTGGGCTTGGCCCATCTGTATTGCACTTCCAGGCTGATCAGACGTGTATGTTATTTTGAAATGTGCTTGGCCCATCTGTAATTTTAATAACAAGGCCAATATGAAGACACTACAAATGGGCCTGGTAATAGCATAAAGTTCAATGCCTCATGTAGGCCAGGCTCAAATCTAATAGGCTGTTAAATGTGTACAAATTTTGTGCTTATATGGGTCTGGCCTGCTTGTTACGAGAAATGCAATTGGACTACAGTTGGGCTGAAAATTATATATGAATAGCTATGTTAACAGGCCAGGGCCAAATCTAACTAGGCTTTTAGTTGGGCCGAATCTTTACAACAAGGCCCTTGACAGGCCACACAGTGTGTTCTGACATTTTCTGGGCTCAATAGTAACAAAAATAAACGTCATAGATTTATGACGAAAGAAGGATCGTCACTAGAATTGTGACGAAAAAATACGTTTTCGTCGTAGAACATCATTAGAGACACACTATAGGTGATGAACAAATTTTCGTCATGAGAGCGTTACAGATTATGAAATATGACATATTTTACAGTTTTTATGACGAAAATGGAATGTCACCTATTATCAAATTTCTTGTAGTGCTGGTACCAATCCAAACCAATCTTGACCTACAAAATTTTGGCTTCATTTTGGCATCAAACCAAATACCCTTATATACTCTGCTACCCTACCAAAATATTGGCAGCGCCAAAACTTTCTCAGGTTTTAGCAATTTTGGTAGGGCTTCAAGCCAAACCAGTACATGTATGATATTTATGTGAACTCCAAAATAATCGTATAAAGCAGACTTCAGATAGAAAAATATTACAAAACATATGCTAAACATACAATGATGTTCGCCTTGATTAACATTATACATTACTGACTGAACCTTAATGAGATCCTAAAGTAAAAAAGAAAAACTGATTAGATCTTCACTTTGATCTTTGCATTACAGGAAACACTTCATTTCCTCCTTTTATTTTAGCATAAAAAATATCCATGCATTTAGGTGAAAATTATTCAGGTAAGAAAAATTTCAAGCTCAAGCATGAATGCACCATCAAAACGATTCCAATGCAACACCGGCATTTCGGCCGATTCGGGCGTGTTTGGCCTAACATGAGGTGGTGCACATGCAGCGTCGACGGAAGCCCCTGCAGGTGCCGGACAAGAAGCCCTCCGTCTTGCAGAGATGGTCGCAGTTGGCATCTATCATGCACATCCCCGAGAACTTGTTGCTTGCAGTCTCGCACTCCCTCGCCTGTGCTGGCGCCACCTCTGATCATCACAAAAACAACAACACGTTACCGCAGCTAAAATTTCAATTTGGTGGTAATTAACAAATAAAAACTGTCAAAAAAAAGTAATTAACAAATAAAAATTCACAATTCCAATTATATTGTACCCCATCTATGCTCATATTACTACAGATGAAAAAAAACTCAATGTTATCTGAGCATGTAATAGTAGACGCACCATTGTCTGCCTTCTTTATCACAAATCTGCCGAAGGCAGCATGTATTAACAAATTGGATAATTTTACCCATCCTAGAGATGATACTGGGAGGTACAATATTTTTGTAAATGTAAAAACTTGTGATCTTCCATAGTAAATGCTTCGTAGTACTTTCTAAGGGCCACAAAATTTTCCTATTTATTTACCTAGCTAGGCGCTTTATCTAAAAAAAATTACCTGAAGCGATAACAACCAGGAGGAGGATAACGATGGCCGGGAAGAACTTGCGTGATGACTCCATCTTTGTTTTTGTGTAGAACTGTTTATTGTTGCCTCGAGGCTTTAATTTGTGTTTGCGTTGAACTGCTGATTGTTGTCTGGAGGCTGAAGGGAGCGTGTCCAGCTAATATATACAGACCATCTGGGCCATGCGAGCCATAATGACCGCAGGAATTTTTCCAGCTCTAAATATATATAACTGGCTAATATTAGTCGATGGCTACTATTCATCTGCAATGTGTCATGCTAATGAAAGACTATATATCGCTCGCAACAATCACAGCCATTGTTAATTGGTAACTACAAACAAAAAGAAACTCAAATTTACAGTCACCTTGGTTAATTGGAATTTCTAGATAATACTGATTGGGTTTTTTTGTAATTCTGGTAAATTTCACCAGTATTTTTCTAGGTGCAAGAAAATTGTCAACAATACAGATATTTGACCCTATTGCTGTTTGCAGCCATTAATTCTAAATTAGCCCTTAATTCTAATGGTCTCTTGAAACTATATTTTGTTAAACACAGTACACCAGCAAGCTCTCATATACAGGCCGGTACACACGATGTGCCATAAGCTCGTACAAAACACTAAACCGGAATATATATGATAAAATTAACTAAGTGACCATAGGTATATCTATCACACCCTAGTACAATAGTCTTGAAGTGCCAGTGTATTATTCTTCATCCTAGGAAAAGATGGCGTATGCCACAACAAAATGATTCCAAAATACATCTTTATTAATAATTTGATAATATTTACGTATTACGAGGCTCTTCTTGCCTAACAACAACAGACTAAGCATACGGCTCAATCTTCCATAGTGCTGAACTACGGTACATAGACCTGAACATCCTTCTCCTAAATCTTCTCAGTGTATGTAACTAACCTCTATTTTCAAGAACTTCGTGATCGATGATCTTGCATTTTGCTCCAGGAACCTACAAAATGGCAAAGAGATACACAAGCAACACAAAAATAGGCTAAAACCCCCCAGGCAATTACAGTACATACAAAAAGCACAGAAGTGAGATCTTTATGTTCTTAAAAAAAATTAGCAATTTGAACGAGTCATTTCGGAGTTCAAATGGCCAAGATACAAGCTTTTGAAGTTTATATGTGTTTAGGATTGAAACTTCTGAATTGTTTGATTTAATTTTTCTACCGAAAATTATAGTATTAAGGACCACCTGCTGGAGTCGTCAGCTCGAGATGCCGTTCCTGACAAATGGCAGACGGACTGATTCCGGCGAAGACAACAAGAGGGGCGAGCTCACCGAGAGGCTCACGATGAGCAACGGCGGGCATAGGAAACCATGTGCAAGGTTATCAGATACTCCCTCCGGTTACAAATACTTGACGTTACCTTTTATTTTTGGACTAGCTAACGTCAAATAAAAAAAGGTTGGAGGGAGCAGTTGATGACAACGGAATTCTAGCTAGCAGCCTATGGGCTTTGGGATAGGATGCCGATGTTGATCTTGGTGTTGCGATCCCAACAGGAGTGATGAGAAGCTTCGGAGGTAGTGCTCTCACGAGGCAGGGACGCGGCTGGACGACTACAATGGCATGGCTTCTTGGGATGGTGTGAGGATGACGGCCTTCTGCCAAGCTCCAGGCGACGAGGAGGCTTGCACGTGGTCGGTCTTGTGTCCTTGCGGTGTGCCGGTGTCGAACAAGACGGCGAGACCGCAGCAGGACACGCAGTCAACGACGGCTGTGATGGTGCTCCTTGTCTTGGCGACGACAGGATGGTTAGCGTTCTCAGTCCGAGCAAAGAGCTGGACAGGATGGGGCACCTTGAGTCCTTCTAGTGCTGAAGGTGCATGTGGCAAAGTCTGTCATGGCAACTGGCTGGAGTCGAACGCAATAGGCCAAATATGATTTTAGTGGACGGGAGCCTACTATTTTGGCAGGCCGCACGAAAACAAAGCCGCCTGCAAAAATTGACTAGGGGCCCGCGCAATCCCGATCCGCCTGCAAAAATGATTTTTGACTATTAGGTGGTCTGCCAGCGGCCCATTGGTGAGCGGTCGGCCGGGTCGTAATTAAGACCGGACCAGACTGGCAGTCCGACTGGAATAAACCAGAACCGGAGGTTCGCTTGGTTTGGTTTGCCTAAAAAGACCTGTAAAATAAACCAGAACCGGAGGTTCGCTTGGTTTGGTTTGCCTAAAAAGACCGATAAGACCAGCCGGTTCATTCAACTCTGGCTCGCTAAAAACCGGTAGCAGTCCCATGTGGTCATGTGCTGCAATGAAGGGAGGACCATGTGTTTGCACAGTAGGAGGGAAAATAGTGGAAAAAGGATGGGAGCGGAGATCCGAACAAAGGACCCAGGCTTAGGTGTGCTTGCTCTCTACCACTAAGCTAGTATGCTGGTTATGAATAGCATATAATATACACATATCTAAACCGCTTTAGACCGGCGGCTTAACTGGTTGGACCAGCAAACCAGTGAACTAACCACCTCGGTGGTTTGAACTCTGGTCCGGTCCTAATAACTTTAGCTAGCGCGAGCCGGATCCGGCCACGGCGACGGCGTGGCGGGCAGCAGCGACGGCCCGGCCACATATTTTTTTTTTCATTTTTTTCATTATTTATTTATTTTTTTTGCTCCCCCAAATTTTTTTGCAGGCGGATGGACTTTCCGCTTGGAAAAGTTTTTCCAGGCCATGCTGATTGGGCAATCGGCTCCTCCGCCTACAAAAATCTTTTTACCTGCCTGCAAAAACGATATTTGGCCTAGTGACGGTATCTAGTCTTCTTGGCTTGACATCAATGAAGTTGAACAGCAGGCTTTGGTATTCGATAAGGAGAGCCTGAACAAAAGGGCGATTCAGCATAGCCAAGGGAGAGGATGGCATGTCTCAGTGTTGCTCTTGTAGGGAGGAAAAAGCCACCGGAAATGAATGCCAGCGAAGATTCATGAGCTATCGAGGTAGGTCGATGGCGTTCCTTAGAATGCCGAGGTCAAGGAAAGCGTGGTCGGGGACCAGCTGGTTGTCAAGATGCATTAGGAGGCAACGCCGATCGGAGGTGAAGCTCTGGCTAGGCACAAAGGCCGACCGGAATTACTCCAGCAAGGAGAAGAGAGGAAGGGCATGGAGGAATAAGGTGGAGGCAGAAAAAGCTTGAGTCGATGGGGGAGGAAGGAGCTCCAAGGGCAGCTTCTCCTATTTAGAGGGCCAGAGAAGAGAGGCATATGATAGTTGAGCTCGTAGGCTAGAGTTTAGTTTGTCAATGAGCTCAAGTTTAATCCATTAATTAAAGACGATTTAAGGCAGGATTGAGGGGAAAACATGGTGTAATTGATGAGGATAATATGACAATTCTATTGGTGCCTTAATAGGAAGATAATCATGCACGTGCTAAGGATTTGGTGCACTGCTGCAACACTAGGTCTTCCTTGCCGTGGACGGCCGCTTACTGGGCCGCGCATGCGTGAGCCGAAGGAATGTGCAAGGCCGCGGCCTGGCTAGGCCAAGCTCAGGTTGGGATGGGGAGAGAGGAGGAGGTGGACTGCTGGCTCGGACAGGCCGAAAAGAGGAGGACAGGAAGACGTGGGCCTAAAATGACCTAAATAGAAGACGACAGTTTGTTTTGCTTTTTTCTTTGTAGAAAAACACTAAAAAATGGTTATTGTGCTTAATGAATACTTATGATCTGAAAATTTCAGTAAAATTTATTGTGCTACCCCCTCCGGATACAAATAATTGATGCTAGCTAGCTAGCGTCAAACAAAAATGGCAGGAGGGAGTATTTTAGAGCTTGGAGAAATTTTAGAAAGAATTAATCCACCACGCTAGCTTTGGAATTTGCTTCCTAGGGTTTGACGATCTGCTTTTGACTTTTGAGAAATTCTACTATTTCAATTAAAAAATGATTTTTAATTTGGGGTGAATTTATCATGGCGCGTTACCATATCATCTATGCACATGTTGCCTTGTACTAAACGAAAATTTTCCATAAATGTAAGTCCATGTGCTGAGTCAGAGACTTGAACTTAGGCAGACATATTTCACCACAAGAAACCTAATCAACGTAGTTATGCAATGCACTGTTCAAGTATCATGCATAATACACTCCACTAGCTGACCTATCAACAGTTCAATAATAAGAGCTTTTGATAGTTTTCTAGACAATTGAAGGTTTATTGAAGCCGGTCTATTAGAAGAAAGTAATATAGTTGTGCTGAAAACATAACGGCATCTGCGTAGTTAGGATGCACATAGCTAAACACAGGCACTACACACTTACAAAGATCATAAGTAAAAAAGATAACACAGAGTTATTAAGGAACATCATATCAATCCTACTACTAGCAAAATGTCTGCATAATTTGGACTGGTCCAGTACAGTAAATCTGCTCCATCCTGAGGCATAGAGTGGAAATAATGTTAACTTAGAGAAGATTGAGTTAGAGTAAAATCTAAGAATAAGATATATATAACTAGAACGAGAGTACGGTTAATGGTGTATTGTTACAAATATGATGTTGGCAGCAGATAAAAGTTTTCACGCCACAACTAACTTTTCAGACGACAACCAATGGTATGAAAATCATTTTCGTAGATGCCATTCATAGAGGGGCTCCTTTACGGTATCTCGTAGTAGTATATACTAGTCACCTATAAAAGTGAATCAATGGTCTAGATTAAACGTATACTAGTGGGTGGCACAAGTAGTATACACCCGTAGTATGATATAATATAGGACAATTTGGGGAAAAAATATGTTGGATATGTATGTAATATCTTTCATCAATTAAGGTAGCATTGAAAAATATCCATATAATCCGTCGGAACCCGGGCGAGGGCCGGGGGAGCCTGCCGGGAACGACGGCGGAGCTGGCAATGAACGACGGCGGAGGTGGACACGGTAAAAGGGGTTAAATTTGTTGGTTTAAAGACGAATTGAAGTGGGATTTTATGGGGATATTGAAGAGGAGATCATGAAGGTTCCGTTTTTGTCTTCGCTTTGGATAGATACGCAACCGGGGGGTGGGGGGGAGATCGGCGCGGCTCCGATGGAGCTTCTGGTCCCGGTCATGGCGGCGGCCGGCTGAGGAAGATGACCGCACGCACGACACACGTATTCGCTGGGCTGGCTCATGTGGGATGGCATGGTGGATAATTAATTTAATTAAATGATCAATTACTATAATGCCCTTAACAATCAATTGTTGGATTTCATCTATACTACCCCACCTATCATTAGTATTGGGTACCGTAAGGGAGCCCTCATAGAGACAGTTAAAAAAGTCTATTGAAATTATTGATTTTCATTGTCAGCTCCACTATAAACTGCCCAAATGGAGTGAGCGGAGGATCAGCTTGGGGTCTTCAGGTGTAGCTTGGGGTGGTTAGCCCAATTGGAAATGAAGGGAAGGCAAGGTTTCTAATTAGAACCGAGATATATGTTTAAATCATTTACGTACACTTTGACAGCTGGTTTGGAAGAATTACGCTGGTGTAAAAATCTGAGAAAACTGCTGTGGCATAGGTGGAAGGGTTATAGTTTTAGCTTGATGAAAATCACACACAGACTCCATAATAAAGATTTGGTTCAAATTTTGAGCTTCTTCGGCCTATTTAGCTACACTACAACAATCTTCTCGTTTCGTGCATGATTGCTTCGCGCAAAAAGTTCAAACCATTGTAGCATCCAGGCACACCGGTCAACTTCATTCCTAGCAGCTAAGCTAGGAATAAACTGTCAAAGCTACAGCCGGCTTGCTACTGCTGACTTGCTTATCGCTGTTGCTGCTGCATACCACTGATGGTGCTTGCTAGATGGGCCTAGGCCCAAGGCAAATCGATCTTATAGCAACTCAAGAATGAGCTCGCCGTAATACTCAAGACTGTCTCATTTCTCTTCCTTTTTTTCATTATTTAGGGGGTGTCAAAGCTTGGATTGGGTTGTCTAAATGGACAGGCTATCTCGGAGCTGAATATTGCAACAAAATTTGACGTGTTTAAAATTACTTAGCGCTCAAATTGCATTAAATTAGAAAAAAATATTTTTAAAATGTAAAAAAAATGCTGCCAAGCATTTTCTTATTACAGAGCCAAAAAAATACCAGAAAAGCCGGCATACTATTTAAACTAACCTCTTAAGCGGTAAGAATTGCAAGAAAATTCAATGTAGTACATAAACTACGTAGTTTATATACTTATTGAGCACTGAAATTTGCAAGAACATTGGACATAGTATTTGAAGGCATGCAGGCTGAAAATCACACTAAATTTTTGTCCTTCCCTGTATAAAATGCATCTTTTGCACTGAAGATTATTAGAAATAAAATTTGACAAAGCTAGTATTTAAAAATACTTGTTTAAATTACCCAGATCTGTATGCGCACATGAAAGTGTGTCCGAACTTTGTCCTACTGTAAATGCTGGAAGCCTGGAAGTCAAAGAGATTGTGGTTATGCCTGAGAGTCGAAGAGGCTCCATTGATCAGCCATTCGATCTCGATGGCCATTGTCCATTCATTGGTCCGAGCTATATTAATTTTTCTAGAGAACATATACCTTTATAATTAAGTGGCAGTAAGATGGCCGAGAGATGGCCAACACGTCTCCAAGAATTTTTTCACAAGATGGTGGAAGGGAAATCAAGACGGCCCAGGCCGATGCAGCGCATCACCCATATGGATAACGGGGAGAGGACAGAGCCTAAGTTTGACGAGCTCAAGAAGAAAAGGGTGGTGGTGGAGGAGGAGGAGGAGGGTCGAGGAGAAGAATTAAGACATCTGTGCTATGGGCCTCCTGTTGTTTACGACAAATAAAACGTCACAAATAATTTACCACATTATAACGGTCTACCATATCATATTGTCCATGTGGTAGCACAATAGCAGCAGGTTCATAATATTTTTTGTTGGATTATAGACGGTTTCGAGTGTCACAAATTTATGACGAGTGGAGAAATTGTCACAGCCTATTTGGGAGAAATATTTCTTCTATCACATAAGGTGATTCAGAGGAACCTTCTGTGACGGATGAAGTTACTCACAAGCTTGACGCATAATATTTGACACAATGTTATCAAATGATCTATTCAGTGACAAATTATTCTTTGTTTGTGATGAAATTGGATTATAAAGGGCAAATTGTAAGTTGTAATGCCCTAAGTATATATATAGAGTGCTACCCCGAGAAATAAGAGAAAGTACTAAATATTAAAATTAATAAAAATTTCGGTAAATTTTCCTCGTAATTATGCGCGTGCGCGCATATATATATATATATATATATATGTTCAAACATGGGGATACAAAATAAATAAGACAAATGAACATGAAACGGTCATTACAAGATGAGTTCCTATGGTCAACGGCCATATTTTCAAATACCAGTCCCTAACGAAGGGCATGTTTGGTAGGGATTCTTGGAGGTGATTCCAGCTAGGATCGATAGGAATGGAGCCAAACAAACATTTTTTTCTTCCCCTCACGGATCAAATCAGCGGGTATCGATTCTCCTTTTAACGAAGCAAACAGGAAGAGGGTAGCTTCTCCAGAAAATCAAACCAACCAAAAATAAAAATACACCTAATATTTCCGAGTAATTACCCGCCCGCCAGTGGGGTAATACCCCTTTCCCCCATCCAGCTTCCATTCGAGAGGAAGGTTGTCCTCAGCCTGTGCTAGGATTGCGTGGGCAATAGCGCTCTGCCGCCCATATCCTCCATATATCACCGTCGTGCCGCAGCCGCAGGTCTCCCTTCCATCGCCGCTGCCTCTGGTATTCATCCCGCCATCGCTGCTGCCTGTCTCCTTCCTATTACTGCCACCGCCAGGCTCCATCCCATATTCCTATGGACACCATCACAGGGATCCATTAGCTGTCTTCTTAGTTAACCAGTACGTGATACAACTCATGAGCATGTTGGTTGTCTTCTCCGATCCACTCATGAGCATGTCATGTACTCTGTAGATCGAACACAAGAAGACAAACCTATTACAAGGGGGTGAATAGTAGGTATTGACAGCGGAAGTTTAATTTTCGAATTAAAAAACAAATTAATAGAGTATCGGTAAAAAATAGATTTCGTAAAAACCAACCGTTGGAAAGGAACAACTCCACCGAACGGATTTACAAAATAATGTAGGTTAAAAAGTTATAACCCTCGCAATCTAGCTTTCTCAGAATTTCAGCAAAACGAACAAAATCAATTCAAGCAACTTACGTGATTGGAAACGCCTTGATGATTGAATATAATATTTATTGCTGAAATATATTGTCACAAGGTGCAGTCAAAGCACCCCAAAAAAACCCTAAAACAAAGAGCACTCAAATCCCTCAATTGTGGCTTACCCTCTAGGCTAAGCCTCCCTCTCTATTTATACCAAATATTTCCTATTCCTAGTAGGACTCAATTCCTAATAAGATTCTATTACAATTTCATAAAAAGAAAAATTACTTTTCTTTTTATTCAAAACCGCAGTCGGCAAAACACCGAATCCCAACCGAACTCTATTAGCCGGCCGTATCACGTTATCAAGCCATTGACCAAGCCTTGACCTCAAGTCACCTACACACAATAGACAAAACAACTATTTTCGGGCACAGATTCGCAACCTGACCCAC
>CM002482.1:2815509-2895951 GCA_000325765.3 Leersia perrieri | reverse complement strand
TGACCAAGCATTGACCTCAAGTCACCTACACACAATAGACAAAACAACCGTTTCCGGACACAGATTTGCAACCTGACCCACATCAGTCACACGCACTCACACCAACAACCTCAAACATTCCAAACCAATTTCATTTAATTTATTACTTATAAAGCCAATTTGTTCATCACAAAATATTAATCAAAACCTTCATCTTACATACTCCACTACTCCTGTCCCCAAACTTTAAATCTTCTATGATATTTTTTAGTTATTTATAGATTGTATTGATTTGAGCATGTCTTTGGTCTGGTTTTGGAGAGAGGCATATGCAGGAGGTGTTGCCTTATTGGAGAGAAATTAGTTCAAGGCACTGCTTGCAGATTCAGTTTTTGTCAAATTCACCATACTACTGTTGTAGCAAGATTAGTATACAGTGCAGTCATCTTCAGAAGCTTGTGTGATCTGTTTCTTTTTAGTTTCTATTTTTTGTTCCTTGTGGGATAATAGCCTCAAAACAAAACATTTGAGGTGTGTGTGTGATTTGTATCATGTATTCATAACAGAAATAGATAGCCCAATTTTCAGCTATGCTTTTGTACTTAAAAAAATATGTAAACCAGTTTGACTGATTATTTAGTTATGACAATATATATTGTAAACATGTTTCCTAGAGTATATATTTTTGGATGTTCTGCAGGGTATTTGACCCTAGGAAAATCATTGAATTATGTCAATTCTCCCTGATAGGATCTAAAGGGAATATTTGTAACCGATCGCTTAATCCAACTTATTCTGATTATCTTGTGAAACTGTTTCGGGGAGAATCAGGATCAGAATCATAGAATCAGGAAATTAGAAGCTCTACCAAATACACCTGAATTGTACAGCCACATCATAACACACAAAACATACTGAATCATCACCCATATTGCTCGCTACCGCTCCCTATTTGTTCAGCCAAAGATTAACGCACAAAATAGACTGAATTCAACTCGGTGCATGATGCATCACTAGCTAACATACTCACAATCAAGGGATCTCGCAAGCACCACTGCTACAGTATTTGCGAGCAAAGAATTCGAGGACCCATTATTGGAAAGTTGCTTCATGTGCAAAGCAAAGGTAACTGCGAAGGTATTCCTTCTCTGGCTTGGTTAGAAATTCTGCTATCTCCAGCTTGTCCTTTTTTGTAACTGTAAGATCTTGTATGCGCTTCCAAAAAATAGTGTTGGGATTTGGTGGAGGCAGAGGATGATTTCTAGATGAAAGATGATCAACAAACTTAATGATACTAGCAGCCAATTTATCATGTGATGATTTTTTCTGTCTACCTTTATCCTTAGATGGCTTCTTCAAGGTGATTTCTAATATTTGCGTTTCTGACCTGAACTAGTTCCTTCAGTTGTTGGACTGTTGGTAGGAATCGTATCAAAGTCATTGCCATGATCTTCAGATCTCTAAACATATTGCACTAGATCCTTGACACTACCACCATCATCACTTTTATTGCTGTTTTTAACTGTTGACAGGTCAACAACGAAGGAGCCATCAGATTTTTTGGGTGACTCCCCAAACAACCTCTAACAAATGAAAGAACTTAATAGGCTTAGTCAAAGAGTTGTATTTTGTCGGCTGTGGCAAAAATAGACACAATTCTATAAACATGTGATGCAGTACGTAATATTCAATAAAATAATGCATAATTGTAGAAGTAATTACTCTTCTATTCCCATTGGATTGTTCTTCAACAGAGTTTTACTGCATCCCATGGCCACAAAGTCCAGACACGCTCCCATGGAGGTAGTTCTCTACTCGGAAAGATAAACCGGCCAATAAATCATTTGCAAATCACAAGGTCTCTGACAATCTTCACGAGAGATCACTAGAACGCCTCCTAGACTGGATAGGCAGGCACACATAAATGCCAAGAGGAATGAGTCAAAGCTTTCCCTTGAAAGAAACTCAGCACACGACTCTTAGTGGCTCCGCACTAATCCACTCTAATTCAAATTTGCAATGAAACACTAAGTACTCTTAGAAAAAGATCACCTGTTGAGTCAGCTGTGATAAGACATATAAAGCTTTAGTCAGATTGTCGACAAACCTATGCCGGATTATTTGAATTAGTGTGATAATTACAGATCGGATGGTCCAGGACTCGTCGGACATCCTGCTGGTTGAAAAATCAATGCAACACATAACATATTGTGCCCACCTCTTTGAACTAATCAGGGTGTCCGTACTCACCCAGATTGTCCGGTTGTAATATCCCAGAGTTTAATAGGAAGTAATTAGGACGAAGGTATAAATTTTCAACTTTTGAACCGTTACTCAATTAGATGTTTAGGAACAGTGGATGCGTAGAGCTCGTCGAGTATTGCGAAATAGACTATAAGTTTGCGGCGTTTAGAGTCCAGTTGTATTCCTGGTGATCAAATCAATTTGAGCCGTCGGATCTTCATTAGACCTCTATTTAACAAAAGGAAGTAAAAAAAAAGAAAAAAAAAAGAAAAGAAGGGGATCGGGAGACAAAAAGCAGCGACGCCGCTGCCCTAACACCGCCGCCGCCCCTGCCGTCGCCTTGCGTCCTCGCCGCTGGTGCGCCGTGCCGCTGCCGGGGAAGGTCGCCGCCGCCGGACGTCGTCGCAGCCGCTGTGGCCGGGCTTCATCCTGCAGGTTTGGGATCCCCTATTCTTTCTTTCCTCTTCTTGCTGTTCGCTGCTGCTGCGCATGCTGCTGCCTGCTGCTGTGCGTGCGTTGCTGCTGCTGGCATGATGCTGCTGCCTGCTGCTGTCCGTGTACTGCTGCTGCCGCTTGCTGTGCTCAAAGGAAGGAGAGAAGGGAAACGAAGATAGAAGAAGGAGAAATTTTGGGGAAATTGGTGGAAATTTCTAAAATTCATTGTTTTTCTCGCAAATTAGCGTTGTAATGTAATTCTTGTAGTCAGTAGATGCTTCCAATATAAATATAAGTCGATCTGATCCCAATAGTTCGAAATTAAATTACCAACTGGTAGTCTGAATTCGTAATTTCAAATCTGGTATTAAACTGTTAGGATTCAGGGTTGGTGAGCTAAAGAAGAGTTGTAGGTTTTATCGTTATCTTTCCAACGCTGCTGGTTTCTTAAATCTGGGATGGATAGGGGCAAATTTAGTCTCACCGGAAAACATAAAAGTGTAGAATATTTCCTTTAGATGTCCAAACTCTTATTATTTGCTACTTTCGTTAGGCGGTTTGTAAGATACGCATATAACGAGTAATAGGTTGAAAAATGTTATTTTTGTGCGGGTCAACGAATAATTTAGTTTTCTGGACATATTTCTACCGGTAGTCATAGTAAGCGTTCTAGAGTCTAATATTTAGATTTTCTCTACAGGTGTGGAGGGTTCCGGTACGAGAGGTGTTGCGCCGTTCAACCGGCTGGGTTAAAGGCAAGTGCACGAAGAACTTGTTAATGTTTAAATGGACGGTTTGTGTTGTATTCTTTGCTGTAATGTTGAATTATTCATGTATATTTATCTCTTTTGATATTTTATTGATATTCTATGTTCATGTTCATATTTAAATCATATGTTTACGTTAATGAGATATTGATTTCAGTTTTCAAAAATTCAAATACCACGCGTAGCCATGGAGTTTATTTGCTTCTATATCTAAGCGTTGGCCCCGCTTTACTCGACTTACCGGTAACGCTTAAAGTATGTCCATGTATTCCCGAGAGGGGAACTACTACTTCTTGATATAAATTTTAAGCACAGTTCAATTTTTCATTTGGTTTCTCTTTATGGTTGATATGTTGTATCTAAGTGCATGTTCTTTTAGTTCTATATTGTACTTGCTGAGTAGTTTTACTCATTCTTGTATTTCATTTGGTTTTTTAGGTACCAAGTGATCCAGACATGCATGGGATGGGAGTAGCTCATTGATCAACACCTTTTGCACACACTTACATAATCTTAGCTCAATAGTTTGATTAGCATAAATTTTAATATAAGCCGTTTGAAGTGGTATTTATTATTTTGCTGCGGTTTAGGTGGACTTATTGTTGGTTTAGAATTCTGGGTTGATGGTTATTGTTTATCTATTAAACTGCTTGTCGTGGATATCCATAAATACAGGAGAGACTGCCAAAATTCCTAATAATTTTAGGAGTTAGTATTTTTTGTTAGGTTCAGTGTAACACTCTAGGTATATGGATACCTGGGGCGTTACACCAGTAGTGCATGTTTTTTTTGTATGGAAACATGTCCTCGATCTAAGTTGAACTATCTAGATTGTCTGGAGTTGATGTGACCATGACTACTACGGATGCAACCATTGATCAGATCATATACCCACAGGTGACGTCGCTTCATAACAAGTTCCAATTTAATTTAATTGTGAATATGACATTACTTAATGATAGAAATGTATGCATTTTATGCTTAGGACCAATCTGCATATTTGGGGCTACATATAGAACATGAACGCACCACTCTTAGTGCATCGAGAGATGAAGATGAAGTCGACCGTATTCTAGAATTAAATTCGGTCACCCGTTGTAGCGCTGATTTCGAACGCCCACCAATTCAATTCAATGTTAGTTGAGTTTTGATTAATCAAAAATTTAGGTATTTCTACTTCGTTTGTAAAGGTGCGTGTCGACTAGACCACTCAGCTACATGTTTGGAACCCCACCTATCAAGTGTACTATTTATCGTGAGCTTTGATTCCTATTTGCATCTTAGATTGCTTTGTTTTGTTTTGCTTGTTCTCGTTGCTTGCAGGAAGATGATTGTTTTGCACTGGAAAGATCGACAATCACACGAGAGGTGTATCGATCACTAAGGCACAACACAATATCTCGTATGGTTGTAGTCGGATTGTCAACGTCTTTTCCACGAATCGTAGTTATTTGTATTCACTGAAGGATTGGGCTACCACTGTTCACTCCAGGAGTGTGTATGGATAGTCCAGTCTAGTGTTAAATCTGGATGTGTTAATTAAGTTGGATTGTCTGATAACATGCGATTGTCCAACTTGACAATCTTTTAGGGCAACAAAAGTTTCACTTTCTAACCGCATTTGTCCATCTTCTTCAACATGTTTTGTACTTGTGTTTAAGTAGCTAGCAACCAAGTGCGCACCCACCTAATTGTAGGACTTCATCACCTCAAGCTACTAAACTTCAGACCCTCTTAATAGCACATTCTTTGAATTTAGAAATGACCTAGACTAACCTGCACTACTCGTCATCTCCTTTACTGCAGTTATACCCTCCGTCTTTAAACTCGTCCAAGTTAGTCACCGTGATCGATTCTGCATTTTTCTTGTAATGTGATCTTCCCTTGATCATCGGATACCTAACACATGAGGTTAAATCCGATAATCATGTGGTCATTAATTGCCAAATTCCATTAGGGGCCTAGATGAATACAAGTCAGAGCACTTTTTAGTTATTACTCTCAAACCACTAATCCGAATAGTACAAAAAATGCATCACTAGAAAGATAACAACGTCACGTTAAACTTTAGTGTACACTAGAAAACATGATTATCAACAGATTAATATCATATCTTGACTTTATGTTTTGGCGTACGGTTGAAAATAAATTAGTTTGACATATCGATGATCAGTACTTGACATCTAAAAGAAAATTTATTCATATGTCGAAAAGCTGGGAACTAGAAGGAGCGCGGTACTGGCCTATGCGCCAGATATTAAGGTAACATCCTCCTCTTGGTGGATTATATAGACCTGCATCTAGGATTTGTATTTCATCATCCTTGTCTCAGGACCCCTGCCTCTTATATAGTTGAGGGGTAGGGGTACTTGGATAGTTGCCTAGCCAGATACGACTACACCACCCTATTGTATCAATAGAAGAACATATAGATCATTGGGACCCATCTTAATCCAGGGTTCCCTGTTTCTTGGATTACATGTTATAAAACTACAATAATATCATATCTACAAGATTTCTGAGTCAGCTCAGCGCCTCAGCCCACCACCATTTTGGCCTAGTTGGATAGGCATATCTTGGGTTCGTTCATGTGTTGTCCACACTATCTTTCAAAAGAGTATTCTAGGTTTTGTGCAATGAAAATCCTTACTAGTGTAGCCAAGTTGAATTTTATATACTCTCGCATATTTTGGCTGCTAGGTTGTCACCAAACAATCAAACATTGTATTTGCTTACGTGACAACGCCCATAGGAATTATGGTTAGTAGACTTATGGAGGATTCCACTATGAGCCACCGCCTCGATAAGTCATCAGAGCACTACACAAGTACGGAAGTTGGGTGGCCACTGGCGCTACCTGGGTTCGGGGATCACTCTGCCACATCTCTCAATGCTGAGTATCGACAAACATTCACCAGTAGAGAACAGACTTTATAACCAACCGGGGCTAAAGACCAATTTTAGTCCCGGTTGGTATAACCAACCGGGAATAATGTGCCCATCTTATCTGCTAGCACGTTCTCCATTTCGGCCTATATCTTATCCTTCTCTCCTCCTATCCTCAGTACTGAATACTAGTCCTCGATGCCCTCCTCCCCCTCTCCTAGAAGACATAGCGGCGGAGCATAAGATGGGCGGTGGCGGCCACGCGGAAGCCACGACGGCGGCCCGGAAGACGGTCGGTGGTGGTGGACGAGCGGAAGCCACGAGAGTAGCGGATTAGAAGGCGACAGGGACGGGCAGGACGAAGGAGGCAGCGTCTGGGCAGAATGCGGCGTACGGGCGCATGGCCTGCGGAGGCAGTGCCCGGCGGTGGATTTTTTTTAAAATTTTGTGAATGATTGTAGTGAATCTTGTTTATTTCCTTGTTGATTTGGTGATGATTTGTGGATGATTGTGCATGTTTTGTGCGGATTCGCAGCAAAAAAAAAAACAATGAAAAAAAGAAAAAAAGAAACAACCAGGATGGGATGCTACTTCTTTAGTTTTGGTGGGAGTTACCAAAACCTAGATTAAAAGTAGGCTACTTTTAATTTCGGTTGAAAAATTGGGACTAAAATGGGTCCCTTTAGCTCCGGATTGGGTGTCTCAGTTGGGAACCGAATCTAAAGTGTTTCCAACCGGGACTAAAACTTATTATTCCTCTAATAGTGATTCTGCCACATGTTGAGGTGTGTTGTGTTTTGTTTGTACTGTTGCATCTCTGTCCTTATGACATTGGAGGTCAAGTTAACATCGCCACTAATTTCACTTGCTTCCTTTCATGTATTTATTCAGAAACTATTTGGTATTTTCGATAAATGGTCACACTGTTCCATGGATCGAGATGTGTAATAGTACATGAGGAAAATTTGTCTGATTCACCTCCATAGTCGCAGTGCCACTTGTTCTTATTACTAATAGTAACTGGATGCCTATATATAGATTGCTCTGTTACCAAAAGAATAAACATACAATTCACAAATTCCTACGGTTCTTGTTAGTTGCATGACGTAGGCACTCCTCGTATAAAAAGCCTGGCACAATCACTTCAATTACCAGGACAACTTTTATCAAAAAATTATCAGATCGATCGAGTAGAGAACCATAATCAAATGGAGTCATCACGCAAGTTCTTCCCAGCAATTGCTGTCCTCCTCCTGCTCGTTGTCTCCACAGGTGCAGTAGAATGAAATACATATATGATTCAGCTATAACTGGTTAACATCATTTGCGTATTGTTTCAATTTTTTTACTTGTTTTCTTAGATATTGTAATATTATTTACATCTCCAACCTATGCCAGCTAGGCAGACAGCCACACTATGAAATTCAGTTTGCATGCTACATAATCTAAATATGATATACTTAATAAGTCTGAATATACATATATTTGGATGCAACAGCCTAAAATATAGACTGGCCTCTTCCTACCGTTTTTAAATCTTTTGTTGAGAAAACTTTTATATTTGGATGGGGTATATATATATAAGCTACCAATAATCAATTGAACCTTCCTTTTTCCAAAGTAGCCCAGGAGTTGCGCGTTATACTATTGATATAATTAGTCTGAAGCCATGATTGAATGCTGATCGGAGGCTGCTGATGGATAGTGCTGTTAGCATCCAGCTTTCTCACCTCCCAATTCATTCACCAAAATATTCAACAGAAATTACTGTAACACATTAACCATTGACTAACAAGCAAATAATATTAAATAATTTTTAATTAGCCTATTAATCACTTGTATTTTTCACATGTACTGTCACATATATTAGTTCTATCATCATCTCAATATCGTGGCTCCTTTCTAGAGGCAGGCATGTACGTGCATGTGCTCTGACATATTCAGATAAGATGATATAAGTGGAATTAATTATATAGCATATGGATGAAAGTCCATGAATTCATACATTCGCCATGCTAATCTTGATACTATTTGTCCTCAGAGATGGTGCCAGCTGCACAGGCAAGAGAGTGCGAGACGGCAAGCAACCATTTCAAGGGGGTGTGCGTGATGATGGCGAACTGCGGTAACGTGTGCTTGACTGAGGGGTTCACTGGAGGCAGGTGCAGCGGCTTCCGGCGCCGCTGCATGTGCACCAAGGAGTGCTAGTCATGTGATTCACCTCAATAACGGCATATTGCAACTTAATTATGTTGCATCCTCAGTTCATCAAATAAATCTTCAGCGCCTAATTAATCGATCGCCGGCGAGAAGATTTTCTGTCCAGTTGAAGTACTATTTTTAACAGATGTCTGTTTCGTGTAATGTTTTTATTTTTGTTTGTGTAATTTTCAATATTAACTGTATTATTTTTCTTGAAGATATGCCCAATTCCATTTTTTACTACAAGCATACGTTCATCGTTGATCCCACATGAAAAGAAGTCCCTTGCGTTCTGAATTAAGACCCAATCTTTATTTAATTTGGTTTGTTCCAATACAAATTACACAAGTGCGTTAATATATAAGTATTGATCTTATGATAACTAGTTTGCCCACGAATTTAAGCAGCAGAACGTAGGATATGAACTAGATGCACACACATAGATGGATCTACATGTGTGTGCAACTAGATGTAGTACTGATACCTCAAGGTACCCTGTGATGGACCATAAAAATATCAATAATTGAAACCTCCCTTGTTGTCAGATTCTCCACTCATGATTCATCCGAGGTGATTAGAAGAAATGAGCTTCTTCATCCTTTGGGAGCAATTGGGAAATATGTCTCTTGGGCAGACATGTTCACCGTAGCCGGAAGATGGTTTTCCATCAATATCGACCTGATCTGTGTTCGTCTGTGGATCGGTTTTCTGCTGCCCATCATCTGCAGCCAGCTTCCTTGGCAGAGCAGAAGACGATGTAACCAACAGAAGAACAAAGACAGTGACAAGAACATGCTTCATACTTGGAATGCTTGGTATCTGCGTGCAAAATCAAATAATAATGACAAGAAAATTGAGCATATAATAACAAGCAGTCATTGTATAATCTGTAAACGTAAATTTATATTTGTCTAATTCATGCACTAACTATATGAATTACATACCAGCCGATCGATTGAAGTGCAAATATTGCTGTATTCTTGTTTCGTTCCAAACATGAAGTTTTTATGATATATATAGGAGGTTAACAACGTTGGATTATAGTCGACGTCTCATGATAGGGTTATGTAATTCCATGTGGTGATCACTACTAATGGGGAAAAATGATCATGCATGATCGACAATATCAAGTGGATCAATTCCAGAAATGACAGAAAATGAGTGGATGCTGCTCTGCATGTACATTAATTTTCGCGGCCTAAATTGCAAATTGATGATAGGGTACTATGCATGTGCAAAGGTGATGGCAAGTAGCAACAGCCCATTGAAATATATATTATGTTTTCAAGTAGGACATCTCTGTTTCAATATCTGTATTGATCAATTCAATTCCGAGCTAATGTAATTATAAAAAAACTGCCTCCATTTCCTTCTCGCTATGGTTCTAGTTTGAACGCCTAAACCAATATAATAATAATAATAATAATAATAATAATAATAATAGTAATAATAATAGTAATAGTAATAATAATAATAGTAATAATAATAATAATAATAATAATAAATTAATGAAGTCTCAAAGTCCCGTGTTTGTCTTGCCGCGGAATCTACAAGCACTCATGTGGTCTACCATGTCAATGACGGGAAGGGGAACATGTTATTATGAAGTAAATTTTTTGAGTACTAGTAATGTTTTTAGAGATGGGAAAGTCTATGGGTACTAAATTTTTCTTACTAAACTTTTAAATAGTCAGCCTGGAAGTAAATCTAAATGGTTTGTAACTTACATCCAGTTGAATTGTTTGAATTGAACAGTTAAGATTTTTGTTAGTAAGAATTTAGTACGTGTAGCAGCATTCTCTAGAGATTAGATCTGTTAGGTTGTATATTAGGTTGTGTAGTCTTCAATGATTTTTACAGAGTTGGGCATGTTTAGAATATATATATTTTTCATCTCTATGCTGGTGAATAATTTGCGCACGACGTTCACGATGAATACATTTAAAGACTTAACTATCAGCCGCTCGATGACCAAAACTGCAGTGCCGACTAGAGCAAGGTCAATAGGATAGTGTAATGCTAGCTCCAATATCTACCACTTAATTTTAAAGTAAGCACTATGGTTAACTGTACAATAGGTTGGTTGTTATATTAACTGCACCTTATTAATCAAACGGGAGAATAGTCAATGTGGTCCTTAAAGTTTTGCTTTAGGGTCAATTTAGTCCCTAATATTTTAAACAGTCCAAATAAGTTCTCAAAATTTATCTTTTGGCTCAATGTAGTCCTTGGACCCACCAAAACCACCATGTCAGCGTGCCACATCATGTATGCATACAAGGTTAGTTCTTAAATGACCAATCTACCCTTACGTATATACCATAATTAAAAAGAAAAACAATTATAGTGAGATAGCGTAATATTTCTATCATGTAGTTCCTATACCAGGCAGCTGTGTTCTACCTTATATTGAATTTGACCACCCAAAAATTCTTTTGGAAGTCTTGATTCTTGAACACGACGGACTAGCACACAAACTCATGATATTAGGCTAAGTCCACTATAATTGTTTTTCTTTTTCATTATGGTATATAGATGAGGGTAGAGTGGTCATTTAAGAATTAACTTTGTATGCATGCATGACGTGGCACACTGACGTGGCGGTTTTAATGGGTCTAAGAACTGTATTGAGCCAAGAGATAAATTTTGAGGAACCATTTGAACAGTTTAGAACGCCAGGGACTAAATTAACCGCCTCCACCCCAAAAAAAACTTTAATGTCCATATTCGCTATTCTCACTAATCAAACCACTAATCTTGCATGTGCATACCGGTAGACATGATCCGAAAGTACCCTCAAACTTTGTTTCCATCCATGTCATGCAAACAAATACTACTAAGAGTGAAGCAGTGGGCATACACGAGATTGCAAAAAATGGGTACACTAGATCAACTGTTGTGGTTGCGAGGCCCCCAGATGCATGGATATCGGTGCTACCGCCTGCTATCGCCCGGCGCCACATGCATCAAGCATCCGCTCAGTTTTCTCTCTCCATTTATCTCTCCTCGACGCAAGAACGTTCTGACTAGCATATTTTGAAGCCTGCTGACTAGGCTTATTTTACCTGCTCTTAGTCGGAGGCAACAGTTTGTAATTCTACCGAGGGGACGAAGATGGCGGACGACACTTACATTTACACATTTATGCGTGCAAAAGTTGGACAGTCATTTGTCCTGTCAGTTTAAGATGGTTATTGGATTTGCATACTGGTGTAATTGATGGTATAATACATGGGGTGCTGATACTTATGTTGCGTTGTTTCGAGATGAAAGACCTGGATTTCTGGCTGCAAGCTGAACGAGATAAGCCATAAGGGTACGATTGATCAACTTTTAATCATTAGAAACTAGAAATTTTAATTTGTTTGATTTTTTATAAATATAGAAATTTTTGCACAAAACATATCATTTAGCAATTTACAAAACATAGGCACTCCAGTTAGCTGTTGTTTAGAACACAGATTTAGTTTGTTCTCTCAATTATAATACTTATATGATTTAATAGTTATAAAATGTAAATTAGTAAATATCTTTTAGCAATTGCACACTGGTTTGCAGACGAATGTCTTAATAGTCAATTTCAGATAATTTGGAGCGTTAAAAATTTGTGACAAAGAAAAAACGACATGAGCAGCAATACTTATTGCAAAATTATTCAGCATTCATGCCATAGAAAAATTGAACATATACAGAAATATCGAATTGCTTCAGCAGAATTTTCAAGGGCAAAAGGGGTTCTAGCCTAGCAGTTATAATACCTAAGGTCCTGGGTTCAACTCCCTAATAGAGCGAATTTCAGGCTTGAATAAAAAAAAACCTATACTTCGAGGGCCTCCCCTGCTGTGCCAAGTCAAAAAAAAAATTCAAAGTTAATTATGTGGCAAGTTCCAATCTATTAACGACCTCCATGGATATAATTCTGTGACCATATGAAGCTTGGAATTAACATGGTGCTGCCTTCAAGAGTATATATCACTAACACGAAATCCATGCATGAGATCAATTCAATAGTAGAAAACAAAGCAAATATCCAGAGCATTAGTCCCGGATCAAATTGAGCCTGGGACTAAATCTTTTTTTTCCCGGTTCGTATTACGAACCCATACTAAAAATCTTCAGCCCAACTAATAGCTAGGTGTCGGTCCCCGGAGAGGGACTTTAGTCCCGGTTTATATTATGAACCCAGACTAAAAGTTTCTCTTTTGTCCGGGTTCGTAATACAAACCGTGACTAAAGGTCCTCCAACCTTTTAGTCCGGGTAGGTAATACGAACCCAGACTGAAAGTCCCACTTTGGTCTGGGTTGGAGCCACCAACCGGGACTAAGTAATTTTAGTGCCACGTTCCCTCCCTCCTCCATCTTTTTACTCCTCCTTATCCTCTATCTCTTCTTCCACCTTATCCTCTCTAGATCTCTTCCCTTTCTCTCCCCTTTCTCTCCCCTCTTCTTCTCTTCCCCTTCTCCTCTCAAGATCGATCTCTCCCCCTTCTCCTCAAGTGAGCATGCGACGGCGGCGCCCGGCGCAGGGCCTAGCAAGCGTGGAGGTGCGGCTTCCGACGCAGGGCGGCGGCGGCCCGTGCGCAGAGGGCCGATGACGGCGGCCCACAACGGGGTGGCGGCCTGCAGTGCGTGGTGGCGGCGCCCGCGGCGGCCTGTGCGGGGTGGCGGCGGCGGCAGCCCACGTGGCTGCCCACGTGTGGACGGCCGGGTGCGGTGGCCCTCGTGTGCGCGGGGAGCAGAAGGCGCGCGGCGGCTCGTGCAGGGGGGCTGCGTCGGCGGCGGCGCGGCGAGCTGCCTGGCGGGTGTACGGCGACGCACCACTGGGCGGGAGAGAGGACTGGATCTGTATTTTTTTTTATTTGTAGCAAGTGTTGTGAATGACTTGTTGATTTTTGGGATGATTTGTGAATGATATGTTGTTTTGGAAATGGTTTGTGATTGATTGTTGATTGTGGATGGACTTATTGTGCTTGATTTACTTATGATTTGTAGGGGTGTGTAGGAAAAAAACACTAAAAAATAAAAATAAAAATAACTAGAATAGGAAAAGGAGAGGGGATAGGGTGGTTTCTCTGTCCTACCTTTTTGTCCCGGTTGATAACACCAACCAGGACTAAAAGTGTGTTTTAATCCCGGTTGTAAAACCGGAACTAAAGGGGTACCCTTCAATCCCGGGAGCTTAGTCCTTGTTGGAAAACAGGGATAAAAGTGACTTACCAACCGGGATAGAAGCCTTGTTGTGATTACATTATGACAATATCCAACTAAACGTTTAAACCTCCTCTGAGTAACACACTTAAAGGCTTGACCAGTACAGTAAGGGAGGACGACTTGTTTACAGCCTTTTTTTATTTAGTTGTCTTCCATCGATCACATACATTGACATCATCAGCCTGATGCATGATGTCATTTCATTATTAGATGTATACGATACATACATAGATCGGGATTTCTTCGCAAAGATATTATCCGTAGCGATTGTAGGGGGAAGGAGTTCTCTCCCCATGATCATTAACACTTTTGTACATTGCAGTGTTGGCAGGGCCAACATGCTTCAGTTGATTCATTACTGCACCGTTCTTCTCCATGGATGTTGCAGCAGTGCAAGGGCCGATGATGACAAGCATAAGCATGGCACACGGCACAAGCTTCATCGCTCGATATCTTTGGTTTAGCATAAGTATAGCAGAGGGAGATTAATGTAAGCAATCATAAGGCTGTTAGTCTTCCTAGAACATCGACTTGAGCTGGTTCTATATATCTGTTATAAACTTATACTACCTCCGTCCCAAAATACTTGTTGTCTTTTTAAGTTTTTGTTTTGCAACGTTTGACCACTTGTCTTATTCAAAAAAATTTAGAATTATTATTCATTTTGTTTGTGATTATTTTATTATCAAAAATACTTTAGATGTGACTTATTCTTCTTTATATTTACGATAATTTTTTAAATAAAACAAGTGGTCAAACATTATAGAAGAAAAACTCAAAATGATAAGTATTTTGGGACAGAGGTAGTAGCATACGTACTGTTTTATATAGGAAACATGGATATGAAGTCGTCTTTGAAGAAACAATAACTTGTACTAAACTAGAAAATTGTTACGTGTAATATAACATATTAAAAGGAGCAGCTTGCGCATGCACTCTAAGAAAATTCTTACCAGTAGTTATTGCAAATACCTGGCCGAATTCTGGTTGATTCATTATAAGCTTCAAAAACTCAATTTATAGGAGTTGCAGGGACTGTAAAGTCAATACGTACTTTTTGACCGTAGTGGATTTCAAACTTTAATTTGGAAAATTGAAACGACAGATGAGATCAATTCTTGTCTACCATGTTGATGCTAATGATATACTTGAGTTTGTTTGCTGTGCATTTTGCATGGTGATGCAGAAGAGCAATATTGCTTGGTGTAATGAACGATGGCCTGTACGATAAGACACATGTATAGCTGTCTATTACATTTACTGAATTTTGTAGATATTTCAAGAGCCGATCTGATGCGCATCTAGCCGATGTCAATTGGACTTTGATAATCAATCGGCTCAGATAAACAAATAAACTCAATAGTATCGACTATGACCAGGATATAATGTGAAAAACCAATATAGTACTTAGATCTAGTCATAATTAAGGTAACTCATTGGCTAACTCTCTGATATAACATTGTACAAAAACATATCAACTTAGTATACATAAACCTAATAAACCTATTGATAATAATATTGATAGATCGTACATAACCATTGCAGCAGAAGACTGAAAACAATAAGAAAACACTACTTAGCTAATAGATGTACACAAGGTGATGGATAAACTGATCTATCCAAAACAACGGTGTACCTGGAGAAGCACCGACTCAGCAAGAATATCGGACCTAACTGAGGAAGTCCTAACAAGCCGATAAAACCCTAAACAACGATACCGCTAGAGATAGAATCGATGGATCTGATAGGCAATGCTTGCATCAGTTGGATCAATATATCGGACCTAACTAAGAAACTATTAATCGTTGTCGATACAAGCGCCGTCGATGGAACTTACTAATTGCCCGGAGATCGAACCCGAACCAATGCAACCCAATTTGATAGCTAGACCCCGCGCTCGACTTCTTTTCAGGGGTTTGGACGCTACCTATCAATTAGGTTAAAGGTGGCGATGCGCCAAAATTATATTAATCTGTAGACAATTAGTACAAGGACGCCTGGCATTCAATTTATACCTTGGGTGAACTGAGTCCTAATTAGACACGGCTCAATCGGCTTGCAACATGCAGCCGTTAAAAAAAGGAACTACATAAGGAAAATAACTAAAACATGCGCAATTAATTGATAGAATTGGACTGTCATACCGTGGTCCTCATGATTTCTTTTTTAATTCGATCTCTTCTCGATAATTTTCCATCAGCTTTTCTCTTGACCGAATCTAGCACATAATCATCCAGATTTTGGCATCAACACATACCCCCCAATTTTGAAGTACGAGGACTCATGCTTTGAAATTCTCTTTCAGGCTTTCATGACTCTGAGATCTCCTCCCTTATTTCCTGTCATCGTCTTTCATGAGCCGATATCTTCTACATCAGATGTGTTAAACTTTTAAATTCTTGGAAGAAAAATCTGTCTTTGATAGGTTTTGACAATCCTTAAAATGCCAGTTCTGCTAGTTGTGCATAGTTTAGCTTCAAACTATATCTCTAAATCTCTGAATGCATTCTGGGACTGATTCATCTAATCATTGCTTAGCCGATGTCAAATCTATAAGTCTCATCTTTTCAATGGCAACAAAGAAGTATTTGTAAAATTGTTTCTCCAAATCAGCCCAACATCTTAGAATTTGGTGGCAAAGATGAAAACCAAATAAAGGCCTATCTAGATAACGATAGGGGAAAAAAATTAACTTTGAGAGCCTTTTTAGCCGATGCTTCTCCACAATGAGCTAAGAATCGGCAAACACATTTAGCTGTAGATATGTTATCTTGCCCTGAGAATTTAGAAAAATCTAGTACTTCGTATCAGCTAGGTAATGGAGCCCGATGAAACCAATTTGGATATGGATGCCAATACATAAAGTCTTGATCTTTGGGTTTAAGATCATATTGTTCTTTTATTATGCCATCAATGTTATCGACCCACTCATTGTTCCTCACATTTTCCATATCATACTAATGAAATCTTTCTCCATGCTGATGACTTGCTCTTGGTTGATATTGATACTGACGTAGTTGCCCCCTGAGCTAAACAATTGAATCATCAACTATTTGTTTGACAAAATCCCAAAGTATATCTAGCAAAACTCTTGATTTAACGATCGATGTAAAACGCACAGCTTCGTGAACAAAATCTTGAATATACTTTTGCTGATTAGTGAATTCCTCTTCACTTAGTTTATTGACCGGAGTTGTGTCTTCTGAATCGGTCATTGTTGTGTCATGTTGAAAGATTTTTGACAAAGGTTTTGAAAATCTGACACAGACTGCTCCACATGTTGCTTTTGTTCTTCTATCAGCTTGTCTATTGTGACTGGGATAGCATTGAAATTCTTCTTCAGACATGTTAGTTTGAAAATATCGATCCAATTGGGTGTAACAATTTATGCTAGCACAAAAATATATGTGCGCATCACACAAAGGCCAGGGAGATCTACTTAGCTTTAGTGCTAGTCCTAAATGTTGATGCTGCGGGCATGCCAGTCAATTTGATCTTGCAACTGACAAGATGGTTGTATGTGATCATGAGGGATTGATTGGGCTGTCAAGACAATGTGATATAGCCTGTCTAGCTAATGTTGATATTGATGAGAAATGGTACCACTCATTGTCTTCACCTTTTATTCAACATGGAACAAAATGGAATAAAAATTTGACATAATTATCACTACTGCAGAACACCTAATAGTAATGTCCTGTTGGTGCTGATTTATTTCAAACTGACACCTATAAGGGTTTTTCTGCGGCACATGGTCAGAAAAAAAATATACACCCGACGCCTATACTAAAACAGGTCCAAGTAGGAAATAATAATACATGCCATGGTTCTTACCAAAAGCTGGCACTTAAAGCCAAAACGTTAGATGTCGGTTAGGATTGAAAACCGGCGTGCCAGTTCTAGTATAAATAGGCCCTATAGTAGGCTCCACTCCCCTGCTATCTGACCAAAACATAGGCTGTGGGCCCACTATAGGTGACATTTGTTTACAGAAATTGATAAATCGGTTTTGCTTTAAGAACCTGTACCAATAAGTAGAGTATTCATACCGGTTTTTTCTAGGACCGGCCTTCATAAAATACATAAATTTTGTTCATCTCCCACATCGATTAACTAGGGCAAAAAAACAAGCAGCTCTCTATTGTTGCTCAAAGAGCTCTGTGGGGGGTTGCTTATTTTATTATATTATTCCTAAGATCTATGTTTCTTTGTGCTTCGAGGTTAGCTTATCCATAATTTTCTTTTCTTGCTTTTTCATAAATTTCTCTTGTTGTTTCTTTCTTGCCTTGCATTGTTTAATTCATGCCTAATATACCCCCTATCTTTCACATTTTTCTAAATTTTCTTCCTAATTTCCCTTCTAAATTCTGAGTATATAGATGCCATTAGTTACCCAAGAAGGTGCCAGCTGCAGAACCGACACCAATAAGGTCTCTGCAGAGTGTACATGATGTTTTTATTTTATTCATATCTGTTATAAAATGATCAACGTGGCAAAATTCGTGTCATGCAATTAATCATAAAAAATTGATGTGCACGAAACAAATGTTCCTCACAAACTGATCATGAGATGGTAGTACGTGGCAGAACCTATATTGATCTCATATAGTTATTTAGAGCCTCAGAAGTAGACAGACCTGCGACTCATAAGACGTAACATTGAATCATGACATTGGTCGTATGGATAAATGATTGAAAGACTAGATGACAGACACCGCACCAAGATTCAATCAACCACCATGCCTGATCATGCACGTATATCTATAGAATGGCTGCGTTTAGTTTCCAAACAAATTTTGATCAAAAATATCACATCAATGTTTGGACATATATTTGAAGTATTAAATATAGACTAATAACAAAACAAATTACATATTCGGGCTGTAAACGACAAGACAAATCTTTTAAGTCTAATTATATCATGATTAGCCATAAGTGCTACAGTAACCAACATATGCTAATGACAGATTAATTAGGCTCAAAAGATTTGTCTCGCAGTGTACAGTCCGAATATGTAATTTGTTTTGTTATTAGCCTATGTTTAATACTTCAAATATGTATTTAAATATTAATATGACATTGATGTGATGTTTTTGAAGTTCCAATTACAGGAACTAAACGCAGCCAATATCTACAACAGTTTACAATGTGACAAGGCAACAAGCCACACACTATATATTTACATGTTGCAAAGTTTGATGAAGTGTAGCGCGTCATTTCTTATGTAAAAAAGTACACCTTTCGAGTTCGAGGTATCATTTCAAAATTTCGTACATACTTGCTATATGTTAGACATGTGAAATACATGCTCCTATTGGTTGTCGACGTAGCAAGAAAAATCTATTATTCCTCTCGTGTTCATGCATCGCCTGCACAAATCTCATCAGTTTCCTCCAACATCTTGTGCTATTCCTTGGGTGCTTTGAGGCACTCCTTGGCAATTAGGGTAGGTTCCAAGTGGGCACTGGTGATCATTGCTAGGAGGTCCAGTCCTTCCATCAGTGCCAGACATCAGATTACGAATTATCTTTTGTCGTAACGTCGTCACACTGTGAAATCCATCCTTCTCCATGTTTCTTGGCAGCCCGGTGCAGAGGTTGATAAAAACCATCAGGATGACAAGAAAGGCACCCAGCTTCATGGTAACTTGTAAAATACTTCAAATACAAGATAAATATAACACATAAGTGCTGAGCAGAGATGAATCATATCCAAATATATCAAAGGCGAAGTGCGGCACTTACTGAATTCTGCACAAATCTGACGAATTGAGTGGTTTGTATGCATCTTATTTGTCTTCACGAAATGTGATGTGATGAGCTACTTATAGGGGTTAAAAGTAGATGGCTGTCGCCTTTTAATTTGTTAAAGTATCTTTGTACTGTTGAAAATGGATTCTCCACTAATTAAAGATTGTGTTGGCAAATAGGGTGTTATGGAAAATACTTAGGTGACAGATGAGTGCTTTGAAAGTGAAAACATTCTTGCTCACTTCAGACCACAAGATGAATAATGTCAGTAAGATCGAGATTAACTTTTAGAGTTATCAACAGCAGTAAGCATACAACTTGGCATTAGAATCACAATGGCCGTAATTTTCAACCGTCATATCGAAAAAGGATGATAAAAGGAGATGGTAACCGCAAGTAGCCAAATATATATTATCGTTATTGGACCTAATAAATTTAATCCTAAAAAACCATGCATATATGTATACTACAGTATTATAAATGAAAAAAGAAACAACTCCCAACAACTAATATTCATCTTTATCTCTCGATCAAAGGAAAATGGTCCACTTGTTTGTTAAAGATCTTTTGTTTAAACTACTTGACTATGTATTTGAAGATAGTTGGCTGTCCAGGAAATTCATTCCTATTTATTTGATGTGCACGAATCTCTAGCATTCTTAGGTCTATAATCACGTTGGAAGTTCAAATGAATTTGTATTACAAAAATTACAACTACCACCTATTTCGATTGTTAATCCTATGTATTCCCATAAAAAATTTAATTTTTGCCAAAAGAGCTTTATGCACTTCTAGAAAACACTTATGCTGCCGGTTACAAACCTAAGCTAGGTACCGAATTCACACCTAGCACCAATTAAGAAACTCCAATAACCCTGTAGAATCATATAGGTGCCGGTTTCAACTGGCATATATGACATCGGGAACAACCGGCAGAGATGAGTTCATAGCGATAAAAGAAAAGGTGGCTTGTCTCAAGCCAACCCATTAAATCACAACGCTCATCATGGATTCAGCAAAAAGTTCATACAAGGGGAAATCTCTTCTCTATTGAAACATTCCATCACAAGGTGAATTCACAAGACAGAAAATAAAAACAAATCAATCACACATGGGAAAGGCTTGCTGATCTATACATCCCTCTTTGCCATCGGCAACCCTGATTAACCACAACGGAGGCAAAGGCGGTGGGAGCCATGGCCATGACCCACTTGTGCTTGCCCGGCCTGATGGCGCCGAACAGTGTCACCGCTGTCTATAAGAGATGATCCCCTCCAGCACAGGCCAAACCCAACCCAACCAACACTACTAGATTTTTGGTCTTTCGCATCGGTAAAAAACATGCCAATAGGATCAAAATAGTGGCAATAACTATCAATTGCCATAATATTGTGGTCGTTGGGAGCAGCAAGAACTTTCGTGGTCTAAACTTTACACAACGTCTTTTATGATTCATTACAATAGATATATGTTTTTTGCCATGGAACAATGCTTTGCTTTTTATAGTTGCAACGGCCAATATCATGATAATAGTATGTCTTGCCATGATATATGACGTTGCATTAGACATCATTTACAACGGATTTATCCCCAAATGAGGCACATGCGCGATGTATATAAAATTTATATAGAATCCAAAAAAATATTTTTAAATTTTTTAGACTGTTAGCAACGTTGCCACATCACCAGCCATGCATCTACTATTTGTAGGATAATTTTGTGCCACCATCCGCGCAATAAACTTTATCACAACCAGAAAAATTTTTGATAGTATTGTCGACATATCGCAACTATTTCATAAAATGGTGGCAATACCACCTACATATTGCAACTAAAAAAGAAGGATTATCGCAACATAAAGCATTCATAGCAATACAGTTCACATACCACAATAGTTTCTTACAATAGTGGCAATAAAACCAAAATATTGCAACAAAAATCAAGGTTATCGCAAGGTAAGATATTCGTTGAAATATTGTTTATATATTGCAACCATTCGCGTGATGGTGGCAATAGCAACTATGTATTACAACGAAATTTAAGATTATCACAACGAAACATATTTGTGGTAATATTCTCCCCATATTGCAATTATTTCGGAAAATAGTAGCAATAACACCTATCTATTGCAACTAAATTTGTGTTATTGCAGTGATCTCTGTGGCAATAGGATAGAAATGTGGTAGTGCAAACATGGAAACACCCAAAAGTACACCGGCCATCCCCTAATTGTCCTCTATAGATCGATCATCACCAATCCTTACCTGAAGAATCATCACCCACGACCACAAATGCAACATCGAAAGGAGACCAAAACAACAAGTCCTAACAAACAACACAACAAACGATGGAACTCGATCGTGGCATATCACATCCGGTGGTCGTTGTGGCTCATGCCCGGATCTACCGGAGCTCGTGCGGGAGACAGACGTGAGGAGGGAGTTGGAGGGCAGCGGCAGAGGTGCTGGACATGGGGAGGAGGGGGCTAGTGGCAGAGGCAGACACGTGGAAGGGGCTACTGACGAAGAGGAGGTTGGCAGAGGACGATGCAAGGAGTGCGGCAGATGTGATGAGAGATTGATACTTTGCAACTTCAAAAAACATCTATGTGCTCGGGTTGTCAGCTCCATCTTGAGTGTCAGCCAATGAAAAAAGAGGAACCTACAATACATTAGAGGTGTCAGTTCTTTTAAAAAAATACACATATTATTGGTATCGGTATTTTTAAGGCGCCAACACCTCTAATTTTCATTTTAATCTTAGAGCATATATAATAGGATGATTAAGCTGGCTCCAAAATAGCTATGTCTACACAATTTTTACATGGAGGTCAGAGATTCAAAGAGAGACAACGTAGTGGGCTCCTAATTTGTAGCTAGCCTGCACAATAGTACCAAGGCATATTTTGGGGCCAACATTTCAACCAATCATTCACTATGTCTAAAAAAAATAAATGATGGTGTTGGGATACATGTAGATATAAATATGCAGTCCAGTGTTTTCTATAATAGAAATCAATCTCAGTTGAATAAAGGGAAAGGCGAAAGCATAAGAGAGATTGCCATTGTAGACTTTACCCGATCATTCCCATCTGAAAATAGAGGCTCACATCACCTGCTCTTATCCCATTTGTAACAACACGTATCAAGAAGGACAAATTAAGAACAACAATCCTAGAGGAAGAAATCCAGCAAAGAGGACGAGGGGCCGATGGTAGGATCTGGTGGGTCTGAGCTCCAGCTCGCCAGATCTAGTCGACACGGCATGGGGGATGGGGGGAGGAAGTGGCGGCACTGTGCTCGCCGCCATGGGATGGCCGACAGAGATGGGACGTAGTGCCAGCAGCTAGAGCTATTGGCCCTGAGCTAGGACTCACCGCGTCTGGTTAGCCAGAGCTCGGGGCCACCATCGTCGCCACTACGACGAACCAACACAGCATGGGGAGATGGGGAGTGGGATGGGTGGTAGAGGCGACGGCCGTGATTGCTGCCCCGTGGAGGCCAGCAGAGTTCGCACTGCCGACGGCCAGATCTGGTTGTCGCCGGTGCCGCCACCACCAACGTGCCATCGAAGAAAGAGGGAGAGGTCGAGATAGAGAGTGTTTGAGAGAGAGAGATAGTGAGAGAGAGAGGGAGGGTGGGAGGGAGAGAAAGAGGAGTGCTGGGACAGGGGGACAGGAATGAATATATAGGCGCAGACAGCTCGGCTCGCCTGTTGGTTATAGATTTTGGTTTATTAAACCCAGACCTATAATTTACCGACACCAATAACTGTAGTGTCCTTTTTTTTTTTAACTAAACTGGCACCTATAGTCAATTATGGATGTTGGTTTTGAGTTTTTGACTCATGTAGGGATGGAAAACTGTCTATAGGTGACTGTTTTAGCGGAACCATCACCTATGATAGCATCTCCTGTTATGGGTTATGTAGTATTGGACAAAAGGGATATATAGCTCGATCAAAACATTCTTTCAGTCCAAGGCCAGCAGTTCACAAAGAAAAAGGGAAATGAATTGGCAGCTTGATTCATGAAGCGACTATAGTTCAAAGAACAATATACCAGGAATATACTATGCTAGAGGGTGTACATTCTTAATTGAAGGGAGGATGTGGATGTCCCTATGCTCGATTCACAGCTCTAAGCTGGCTGCTAGCTAGGGGTGTAAATGGATCGAAAACAGATAATAGTCATATCTTATACTAAAACATATATGCGGATTAGGATTATTTCGGATGTCATATGTGATACGGAATTGGCTTGTAAGCGGATTAAGATGAACGGATGCCATATGTATATGTGTTTCATATAATACAAAGTCAATAGTACAATGTGCATCAGTATGATAATAATATCAGAATACACTTAATTGTAATATCATATGCCATTTTTTGGGATTAAGATTTAGAAGTTGAAGAGTCAAGCAGGCATATTACAGAAGTGAAATAACCCATAGAAAGGTTAATGTACGGATGGGATTTCAATGGGATTTTTGCCAAATTGACTTGTGGATAATTAACCTGATAACAAACTTGGATACTCTGAAATCGCCGGATATTGACGATACCATTTCCAATGCTACCATGTCCTTACTTTGGACGGATTTGGATTGAATCGGAGTGGATAATATCCACCTCGTTTACATCCCTATAGATAGCACATTTGAATAACCTCAGGCTGGACATAGGGGCTGGAATACCGCTATTATCAAGAGTATACTAACTGTCTGGTTTTTTTTTTATTTCTTCTGACTCAATGTAGTCAGAGCATTTTGTTAGCATCATAGCAAGATATAAATATGTCTAATGCTGGAAAACACCACAATTTATACAATTGCGCAACATCCTAGTGTAAAATGCACAAAATTCCCACATTAAACATTTTATGCACTGGGTAAATAATTAAAACAGCAGATTTCATGAAACATGGAATCCGTGTTGTTATTACATATATAAATCAATACCATAATTTCAACATTCTTCTTTTTAACTGCAGTTAAAACGTTGGTCTAGAGTTTAATGCTTTATGATGCAGTTTAAATAAATGGTAAAAACCAATTTAAGTGAAAAATACCAAATGCCAATTGGAAAAATTCACCCACTTTCAGTTTGTTATCTTTAGTTGGTGGAGGATCATGTTTTCACATCAAAGGAATTATTTAATAATACAAATCCACATTACCATCTTTATATCACCTATAAGTAGCACATCCAGACCACACCCTTTCTTCTAAGGGAAGTGAAAGAATATTTTGAAGCTATAATATCTGCTGGTGAATACTTCCAAAATCTTACAAGCATGTAGTGTGTATTATTAGGACAATTATTTACCTGAGTCGATCATGGAAGAAATTAAATGGCAACTTATAGATGTATTTATTTTTTTCAGGCCCTGCAGGAAGTAATTAAGATGGTCATTGTTGTGATTATCATCTTCGTGGCTATTTCTACCAATTCATGCAGGTGTAATGTCCCATGGGATATGGAACGAAACCATCATATGTATAAGAATGAGGAAACTGGGAAGGACATGCGCAAACTGACCACTATTGATGGAAGGAGTGCCCCTACAGGCGATGCCATTGACCATGTCTGTCCACTTGGGAGCTATCCTTGTTGAACTGTTCTATGTAATGATGGAGCAAAACTTATCGAAGAGGAAACTGGTTGCTTCATCAAGAACAACTAAAGAATTATGATGTAATGTATCTAGTTCCAATGGTTTGTTCCATTTGGATGATTGTGTTGTGTACTTCTAAAATAATATCTATCGTAAACAAAATACGATAAATATTTGACTGTGTTATAGCTGCATGTATTTATTATATAGAAGAAAATATTATAATTGTTGGTACATCAATAGACTAAAAACACATTATCGTACCAATATGAAGCAATAATATATATGTAAGAGATGTAATAAATTATGATATAATTAGGAGCACCGCATGTGTTTTATTTACCATTTAATATTTTATATTCTTATTGGCTAATGAAAAATCACATTAATGTAGCTTAAATGCTATTCTATAAAGTTATCATTATTAACATGTCATTCCTTAATGTTGAATAGTTCACCCACTACTTTTGTCTACGGTGTTTATTTAGTGGAGAATCCATTTTCCACCAAGAAAAATAGCAAATAAAGCATTCTTAGATGTAGTAGCACAGTATATCAGCCAACTATAAATAACACCATATTTTTGGGCTCTGTTCCACCACTGACTAATATACATCACCACCAAGAATAAGTTCACCTTTCCTCTTAAAAAAGAATAGGTTCAGGTTCTTCAACATTCCTTGTAAGTATGTTATAATCTCATATCACTTTTTCCCATCTTATTTCGAAAAGTTTAGTCATGCAATTAAGTGCTTTATTTCATGGTTGTATTGAAAGATCTCAAGGCAAGATGAAGATCATTGTGTTTCTGTTTGTTGGGATGATTTTCTGCTCTTGCACTTGTCTGTCATGGTGTACAGAATCAGATGTACCACTCGAGGAGTTGCTACAGAAGAAAATCAGAAATTTATTGGCAAGCACTGATAGAAAGGATGCTCCTGGTGACAAAATTGATCATCAGTGCCAACGTATAAACTTTCCAAATTGCAAGTGAATCAGACATTGGAAAACACAGGTTATTAGTAACCTTGAAGACATTGAATGCTGGTGTAAGAAACCTAGCCAACGGTGGTAGAATTATATTATTCAACCCTATTGTAATTTATGCACTCTTAATGATGTTTTCTTCCAAATAATATATGTATTGTCAGGTGTTCATTCATTGGTACTTCTCAGTATGGTTGAAAGTTTGATACCTCTTGCTATGAAATTATTTGTCCTTTAACCTAGCAAATATTATATAATGCACAAACTGTTTTTTTCTTCATCCAAAAGTTATGTTGCTGTCTGGTGGTTAGGCCTTCTATTGCACCATCTGCGTTACTGAAATCGGAATGAGTCAATACAATCAGTTTGACTATGAATGGATAAAAGGTTATATTATTTTATTCTTTAGGGATGCTTCCAATTTATCAACTAGGAGACTAGTATTGTTGTATAAAAACTATACGAAAAAAAGAGAAGGCCTCCTCTCTTTGTCAATATATGTTGTTACATTCGGGCTTGTTGAGGTTGCCTACGAGATTTTAACAATTTGGACTAGTTAATTTCTATTAATTTGTCAATGTTCGGAGATCATGACTTTTTTCATACCATGCAGAAATCCAATTCATTGCTATATAATTCCTTTGTATCAACACATATAGAGAGTTACCAAGCTATGCATTAAAACCAACTAATTTCAACATTTCAACAGTGTCATAGTATTTAGTATAGGGTCCATATTATTGTATATATGGTATCCGCGTATTCTGAATACAGGAATGATTATGGACCCCTGAGTTTGACTAGGTCATGTTATGCCTAAAGGGTATAAATAGATAGGCCCCTAAGGGCTAAAAATTCCATTCATGTCTGAAGGTACCAAATCTACCAGAGACATTAAAGCCCTACGGAATCGACTCACCAATTTGCTTTCTAAGGGTAAAAGGGATGTAGCTACTCTATATTCCAAGAGTTGTACACCGTTGAACCATCTTCTCGCTTTAAGCGATATAGGCAACCGGCCGAGTTACTTCAGCAATGATAAACAGGGCTTCCCATATTGGAGATTACTTGTGTCTGGATTTTTCTCAAAATGAGATCATCGGCCAGAAAAACTCGACAACATACATTGCGATTAAGATAATGGCACAGGCCTTATAGATATTTGGTGAACTAAATTTCTGTGATATCGCGTGTTTCTTCCAGTCGGTTGATGTCATCCAGGCGTGCTTCTTCTGATTGTTCTTCATCATAAGCGTTGATCCTTGGAGATTTGTACTAAATTTCAGTTGGTAGGACTGCCTCTGATCCATAGACCAGAAAGAACGGTGATTGTCCTGTTGCCTGACGGGTGGTTGTACGTAGGGACCATAGGACCGAAGGCAATTTCTAGACCCATTTGCCTGCATAAGGCTTAACCCTATTGGATATCCTTGTCTTGATCCCAAGTAGCACCATAGCATTAGCTCGCTCAACCTGCACATTCATCTGGGGGGTGAGCAACTAAATCGAAGCAAATCTTTATTCCAATGTCTTCACAAAAATCCTTAAAAACTCTACTCGTGAATTAAGTGCCATTATCTATGATTATCCTGTTAGGAATTCCGAATCAATAGATGATGTTCATAATGAAATCCTTATCTTGTTGAGCCGATATCTTTGGAAGTGGCTTAGATTCAATCCACTTGGTGAATTTGTCCACTGCTATGAACAAGTGTGTAAACCCTCCTGGCGCTTTTTTGAGTGGGCCGACTAGATCAAGCCCCCAGACTACAAACGCCCAAGATAAAGGGTATTGTCTGCAATTTTTGAGCCGGAACATGTATGTTGCAAAGAATTGGCATCCTTCACAAGTCTTAACAATCTTTTTGGCATAATTTAGTGATGTAGTCTAGTTAAATCCTTGTCGAAAAGCTTTACCGACCATGGTGCGAGAACTAGCATGATTCCCGTAGATTCCCGAATGAATCTCCTGAAGAAGTTTCTATCCTTAGGTGTAATACATCTCATGCGCATTCCATTTGTCGTATTTTTAAATAGTTCTCCATTGGAGATACCATAATATCTGCTTTTCCTTTGGATCTCTTAGCTTTTGTCTTTTCCTTAGGCAATTCTTCTTCCAGCTAATATTTAAGGAACGGGCTCCTCCAATCATCTTCGATTACAGCAACAACAGGGTCTTTTGAATCAGTTGATTCTACCTTCTTCTTGATCGTTGGCGCATGAAGATGTTCAACAAAGATATTGTCAGGGGCAGCTTGACGCCATAACCTAAGTTGGCTAATTCCTCAGCTGCCTTGTTATAATCTCCCGGTATATGACTCTAGGCCTTCAAGCTTATCTTCCAGTTGGTAAACTTCATGCCAATATGCACCCATGTTTTCATCTTGGCTTATCTAATCTTTCATGACTTGATTGATAACCAGTATTGAATCACCATAGATCATGAGTTGTTTGATGTTCAGAGATATTGCTATTCGAAGTACATGAATAATTAAAAACCTGATACTCGGTTGCATTATGAGATGCCTTCAAGTGTATATGAAGCGTATATTTGAACCTTTTCTTTTTCAGAGATATGAAAACAACTCCATTCCCAACTCTTAAATTCCAAAGCGACCCATCGAAGTACATAGTCCAATACTCCAGATCTTTTATTGGATCAACCGTCTAAACTTTTGTCCACTCGGCTACAAAATCAGCCAATACTTGAGATTTTATAGAAACTCTAGCTTTGAAAGTTAAATCAAAAGCCGCTGATTCCATTACCCACTTGGCTATACACCCGGTTGCTTCTCGGTTATGGAGCTGAAAAGTCCAGCCCAGGTGGGTTGGACGAAAGCCCAACATACCGATCCGGATTCCCCGAATCACTCAATCTTCGCACCATACGTCTGAAGCACAACACAACGATCCGGATTTTTTTGAACTCCACAATCTTAGCACCGAACTCTGGTGCACTCACTTGGGGAAAGGCCCAATCGCCCTAAAACACTAGTCCAATAGGGGAAGGGTGGCCCTCTCTTTTAAGGTGGCTTCCTCCTCCTAAGCTAAGCATGGTGGGATTATTCAGAGGCTCACACGGTCGCCACCCAACTATAACTAGGCCACTCAGGAGCGTCCTCATCAAGAGCACATCACCGAGAGTAAAAGATGTTATCACCAAAATCGGATGGGACTGGAAGTATTGCACCAGCTTCCGTGCAGTTATCAAGACACAATAAAGAAGCTTCTGGATATGAGGATACCGAGTTTTTGAATCAGCCAGCACTTCGCTCACGTAGTAATTTGGCATTTGAACTTTCTGTGCTCGTCCCTCCTTTTCTCGTTCGACAAGAAAAACTGCATAGACTACTTGGGGTGTTGCTGATACATACAATAGATGTGGCTCATGCGGCATTGGTGAAGCCCAACTTGGTGCTATAGTCTGAAATTGGTTTAATTCTTCAAATGCTTTTTGTGCTTTATGAGTCCATGTGAATTTATCTGTTTTCTTGAGCAATTTGAAGAATGGCATACCTCGCTTGTGGAGTCAAGATATAAACCGGCTAAGCGTGGCCATGCATCCTGTCAACTTCTGAATTTTGGTGAAATCACTTGGAGGTTCCATTTCATTATAGCCTTGACCTTTTCTGGGTTTGCGTCAATACCCCCGTGTGAAACCATGAAACCGAGTAGTTTTCCAAATGGAACTCCAACACATTTCTTGGGATTAAACTTCACACAAAAATCTTAGATGTTCTAGAAAGTTTCCTCCAGATCCGCTATAAGATTATCCTTATTCTGCATATTGATCACCACATCATCCACATAAGCTTCAATATTACGGCCAATCTGGATCTGTAGACACCGTTGGATCATCTACTAACAAGTAGCCCTAGCATTCTTGAGTCGAAAAGACATGATGACGTAGCAGTAATCTCGAGTAGCAATCCAGAAAGCTATGTAGATCACATCTGGTTGTTGAGTCAGTGACTTGGTCTATGCGTGGTAGGCCAAACGGATACTTAGGGCAAGCCTTATTCAAATTTCTGTAGTCTACACACATGCGCCGTTGATCATTCTTCTTATGTACTAGTATTGGGTTGTCTAACCACTTGGGGTCGTATAGTTCTTTGATAAAACCAGTAATTAGTAGCGTTTTGATGTCATCTTGGATTGCTTTATGTTTGTCAGCTGCAAAGTGGTGTAGTCATTGCTTGATTGGTTTAGCACCAACATTACGTTTGAGGAGTGCTCAATCATCTCCTGTGGGATTCCAGGAATATCAAAAGGTTACCACGTAAAAATATATTTATTATTATGAAGGAAGGTAATGAATGTGCTTTCCTATCTACAATCTAAGTTTGCCCCTATCATCGTCGTCTTAGTCGGGTCATCAGGGCTAAGAGGGATGTTCTTAGTCATGGCATCTCTGGCTCCAAACTTGGATGCCTTTCTTACCAGCACCTCATCATCTTGAGTCTGTGCTAACGTTAGTCGGATCTGTTCTTGCTCTTTGGAAATGTCATGATCTCGTGCCATATCATAGCTTTCCTTCTCACGGGTGAAGACTTGTCATACAATGATCCAAATGGATATCTCCCCCTGTGGCACTGGCGTCTTTTATCCTGAAGTATGTGTAGCATGAAACAACCATGAATTTGGCTAGCACGGGTCTTGCTAAGATGCCATGGTATGCTATTTCAAAATCTGCCAATTCGTAACAGATGTTCTCCGTTTTGAAGTTGTCATTTGTGCTGAACATAATAAGAAGAGATATCTGTCTAAGTGGTACAACAAATGACCCAGGGATAATGCCATGGAAAGGCGCATAGCTTTAACTCAACTCGGATCTTGGTATCTTCAAGTCATCAAACGTCTTCGAGAATAAAATATTGAGGGCACTGCCAACATCAACAAGGACTCGTTTGAGGTGTACGCCAAGTACAACTAGATCCAGGATGAGGGGATATCTACTTGGAAGAGCCACTCAGTTAGGATGATCCAAGCGATCAAATGCAATTCAAACTTCAGACCAACAAAGATACTGAGGCGTGCTTGAAGCTGCCATATTGACATCTAGATCAGTTAGCTTTTGTTTCCTTTTGGACTCATATCCGAGTGGTCCTCCGAAGATGTGATTAAGTTCATGCATTCAGTTCTCAAATCCTGGAGGAGCTTCATCGGGTGAACCCTTGTCCTTGTCCTTCCCATAGCCACTAGCTTTCCCTAGGTGTTGAAGTCCCCTGATTTGCTACTCGATGTACCTGTTCAGCAGATAACAGTCATTGGCTGAGTGATGCCCATTCAGATGATAAGGGCACTTGCCATCTAAGACTTGCTGATAATCCTCTATATGAGGACATCGCTAATGAAAATGATTGGTCGTAGCAACCAAATCTTCAGGTCTCCTCTTGCAGACAGATGAACGGTTGTTATCCCTCATGTCTCTCGGAGGCCTTTCATCTGACTTATTTTTATCTTGTGACGGTAAAGCTGAAGTCTTTTCGCCACAGACTGCCTTGACTACTTTATCTGAGGTGGTGTGTGGAGGATATGAATACTGGGTATCCACTCGGATGGACATGGGCCTAAAGAAGGGAGGTATTTTAGAAGCGTATAATATGGGAAGTATTGAAACCCGGCCCAGTGATGCCTTGATTCCCACGGCGTGATCATAGAAGATACGATCGAGGATCGCTAGATATGGTATACTCCGAGTCGTATATGACTCAGAGATCATCTTTGTAAATAGATAAGGACCCGGCTAGATATTTCCTTGTATTCCACGACAACTAGTCGGGTAAGATCTTGTAACCACATGTGGCTAGGGTTTACCTTAGATGACTCGGTTCTTCATCTCTATATAAGGAGAGCCGAGGACATCCAGCAATATATAGCCTCATACACATAAACAACACCCGGCGGGATACAACCATCGAAGACAGGAAGTAGGGTATTACTTCTCATTGAGAGGGCCTGAACCTATATAAATCTTGTGTCTCATCTCCATCGTTCTTTTCGAGTTCGTGCGTAGCCTAGAAGTATTATTACCGGTGTAAAACATCGACATGGTGTATTTATTAGTCTTGTCAAACAACTTGTTGACTGATGTAGGCAGCTTCCGAGTGAAATTATGAATAAATTGTTCATCCTTAACTTCTTTCCGGAATGTCGCAATGATGATTTCATCCATGATATCTAGGATTTTATTCCTTTCTTCTAAAAATCACTTTATGTAATCCTTGAGGCTCACCCCGGTCTTCTATTGTATTTGATAGAGATCATACTGATCACCTGGGCGCTCATACGTGCCCTAGAAATTTTTCACGAAGTGCTCACGAAGTTCGGTCCAGGTGCTGATTGAATCGTGTGCCAACCCAAATAGCCAGTTTCTAGCAGAATCCGAGAGAGTTAATGGCAAGTTATTTTCCATGAATTTGCTATCGCCTCCTACTGCCCGTATTGCCAACATGTTGATGGTGAGCCATTTGTCAGGGCCGGTCTTGCCATCGTATTTTTTAATGCCGGTCGATTTGAAACCTTGAGGCCAATCGACTTGATACAGCTCTGGAGTGAATTCCAAAATTCCTTCATCGAGATTCTCGTGCCATGGAGGTGAAAATCCAAGATGGTACCGCTTGTCTTCTTCCCAATGACGGTAAGATTCCTTGCGTTCACGTTTACGACTTTTGGTGCGATTGTGAAGGTCATTGTTGATGAGATTTCTGGCATCATGACCTGGTTGTCACAAGTAATGTTCATGATATCATTGGCGCTGAGTCCTCATGTAGTCCAATTGACGCTGTTCTTCCTCGAGTTGGCGTCGCTCTCCCTCCAAGTACTATTGATCTTGATTTACCATAGCTAATCAGCGATCTTGGTCTTCGTTGCCACCGATTACCCAATGGTCCTGGGGTTCTCCCCACTGACTGAGCGAAGAACCTATAGCTTAGTCGCAAAATTCAGCTTCAAGTCGTGCCTCTTCTCATGTTGCCCTCTCTAAAAGTGTCAAGGGAGTTTGTGAAGATGATCGACGGCCTTTTCTCCTTGTTAAATTTCAGCCTTTGAGACTAGCACTTTAACCCACTGGACAAATGGAGTCTAAGGTGAATCTTGAGGAAGTGTTCAGAGGATAGCATCCAGGACTGTTGCTGCTGCCACGATGTTCTGTGGAGGGGTAGAAAAGACATGGTGTCCATCGTACTCCTTAAATGTTTGTTACATGTGTCGGGCTCCTGCCGCCAATTCACGCCGAGTCCTTTCGTGATTCAGTCTGTCAAGCTCTTCTTCTGCAGCTCACTGTCTAGCCACTGCTCTTTCATGCTCATGGCGCTGTTGCTCAAGCTCTTGTCTTCACTTTTCTCTGCAGCCTCACAGTCTTGGCATTCGCGCTCTTCCCGTTGCAGTCGCTTAGCGTCAGGGTCCTCAGCTGCCATAAAAACCTCTCAAGGCGGTGAAAAGCTATCGGAGCTGCTTTGTGCTTCATCATCCGAGTCATCGAACATGATAGAATCGTTGAGGAAGGCCACCTGTCCGTCCAGGCAACAACTGAGTGGTTCCAGAATTATAGAGTCAATTACTGACTCAATTTGATTTGTTCCAGAATGATAGAGTCAATTACTGACTCAATTTGATTTGTATCTTGGTAATGTGCCCATTCTTGGTAATAGGCATGGAGATCCACTCAAAAGATCATGTCTTCAAGCATCATTGGTGATCTGCACATCCAATGAACTCTTCGTCATAGCAACCGTTGTGGAAGATTGCTATTGCTAGGTCATCGAAAACATAGGGGCCCGAGTTCTTATTAGTCAATAACTTGCGAAGAAAGTCGTGGAATGATTCTCCTCTCCCTTGTCATAAGTCAAAAAATTTGTCATAGCAGGACGGAGGCAGTTGAGGGTAATCATCTGGCAATCTCCTGATGGACTGAGGCGAAATCGCACTCGTAGTCAGAGTAGGTAGCGGAGTTGCACTCCAAGTCGGAGTAGGCTGCGGAGTTGCACACAGAGCTAGAGTAGGCTACGGAGTTGCTCAAAAAACTACCTGAATAGCTCGGCCTTGCTACTCTTCATGGGTTGTTGATGCGCATATATGTAGATATTCCGCCTATCAAATCCATAGTGATCTGGACTTGGAGGCAACTAGATGTTAAAGCCATGTTAGGGGTCTTGGTCAGAATCGGTCCTAGAGTTGGCGTTGCACTTGTATCAAATTCGAGTAGGTGATTGTGAGTTCGCCGACCGAATTGGCGACAAAGTCGAAGCTATCCATTCGAAGGTGTATCCCTGGGTGATGATTGCTGCGGTGAATCTAGAAGACGATTCTATCGAGCTTGCTGATGAAGTTTCTTAGCGCAACACCTACCTGGTGCGCCGGCTGTTTAGTTTTATATCGGCAATAAACTTATAGAGTTACACACGAGCTCGAAAAGTATGATGGAGACAAAAGACAAGATTTATACTGGCTCAGGCCCCCTTATTAACAGAAGTAATAACGTACTCCAGTTTTGGTGACTGTATTCTGCCGGGTGTTGTATGGATAAAGTAATACCCTACTCATGATTTGCACAGAGTCTGTCATAGCGGATAGGGATGAGAGATGCTGGATAGGAGCCTGCTCGAAGACAATGGCCGATGCCGAGAGTGAGAGAAAGAGAGAGAGATGTCGCCATGCCAGATCTCCACTGCCATCCTTGGTCGCCGCATGTTTTCCGGCGGCCAGCTCGAGCGGCAGCAGGGAGATGGAGACACTACTCCATAACACGAAATTACTAGCATCTATCTGTCGGTAAAGGTAAAAAGTCATTGATGAGCTATCTATTGGTATACGTTGTTGGCATACTATATGTCAGCAGTTTTGCATGATAGGACACCATATTTGTCGGTATTTCTATAGTGATTTAGAGCTAGCCTATGTGTTAGCAGTTGTAAGAATATTAATAAACTATATGTTGGAAAAACTTACCAATATGCTCTATGTCAGTAAATTTTGATCTATTGGACATTGATTAATTTGATGGTTCAGATTGGCCAGGTTGCAACCGCTGACGCGGCAAAGTGAAAGTTTTGATCCAGTAAAATTTTGAAACCTGACGCAGCAAAGTGAAAAAAATCGGAACGAAAAAAGAAATAGAAAAAAGAAATCGCTCCACCGACTCTACAGGTCGGCCCAGCCAGCGCCATCCTCCCATCCATACCCATCCGTGTGTGCCGCCTCCACTCCTCCCATCCACATGCACCCCTATCGCCTCACCCCTCCATCACGCTGCCGTTGCCCTCCGCCATCCATCGCACTTGCTATGACCGAACCTCTCTGTCGAAAAATCTTTTACCGACAAATATCTTGTCGGCGCATGGGTATTTTGCTAACAGATTGTAAGATACTGAATTTAGGGCATGGTGTAGTCGGAAGGGCAGGTAGGGGCCACCCGCGCGAGAGCGACGCGAGGGCTGAAGAAACACTTATTTTGGTGTCTATTTCACAGTGTTGGACACAGATACGGTACATTCGATGGCTGAGGTTCTAATTTCGCTATGATCACTTATAATAGATTATAAATAGACTGCTTATATTGATTCATCGTCCACAATGAAAGCGGGATGACCATGTTGACACCAGATTTTGGATCGGCTCGAAAGCCAATTGAGAGGGTGGATGCGGGTCAAGGTTCTCATCGGGACAGGAAGCATGGAAGTCAAGTTGATATAAATGAGGAGCCGATGAAGACTAAGTCAACGGTGATCGTATGGGCTGCGCCGGGCTGTATCGAGTTTGGAGTTCGATTGTATCTAGATTAGGAAGTTTTGTTATTTTCTTCGTTTACAAGTTATCAAAGTCCTAGTTTGTAAGGTTAGTAGTCAGTTTCCTTATTTGTGATGGTTGCATATGTTAAGCCGATCGTGTTGTGGCCGATGACGGGTAGCCGATGACAAGGATTGGCCAGGTTGATGACACCCCGAATCTAACTTTTAATTTTCTATTCTTGTTGATTGCAGGATCAAATCAACTGGCACGCCCTGAACCCGATTATTAGGACCTGTACTTGAGTTAAGTAAATCACTCAGGCCTTCGGTGTGAAACACGACCAACACCATGATTAAACAGTAACAAGGCACGTGAAGCAATAAATATTGCAAATAAATATGAACCTTCACTAACGTATATTTACTAAAGATTTCTGGAAATAATGCTGTAGTACAGAACTACACAACATGTTTTAATAGGTTAATATAGTTCTGTACTACTTAATTTATCGTACTTGTAATTAAGTCACACTTCTGTAAGTTGTACCAAATGACAACAACTAAAGCTGCCATCAATACATCTAGAGGGACAACAGCAAGTATGAAAAAAAAAGTAGATTTTGTTGCAGATCTAGCTGAAATCCACCATAGTCAACAGAAGTCAAGTGAGGAGTTGTATATTGCTGCTAATGATGATATAATATTTTTCAGATGTAAAGTAGATCTTCCACTTACGGATCCTTTATCACGATTTATCTAATGTGAAATTAACCAATAGATGGCTGGATTCATTTGGCAGCTGATATTTTTTAACCTGTTGTCGGAAAAAGATGCATGGATTCCAGAAAGGCGAGTACTTTCATGATATATAATTATAGCACTACCTCGGGTAACCCCACACTCAAAAGATTGGTGCAGATAACGGTAGTTTCCATATGGAGATTATATCAATATTTTACATCGAACACGATTGGCATAGTTAATAATCGGGCCATCTTCAGTAACATCCGAGAAACAGTTCTGCATTCTGTTGGTTTTGCTCTGGAGAATTATTTTGTGGATATAATTGTTATAATATGAATAAGCAAATAAAACGGAAAGGGGTACATATATGTACTCAAATAATTAAGTTATATCTTGTACGCAAGAGTTCCAGCAATGTTCGCATGCATACACGTACATATGCATACCACCTCCTTTAATAAAAATAAGGTATTTCATCCTGACATGTGGGCCCATGGATTAGAGGGCCTATATGTCAGTTAGTAAGTCACATCTAACTCAAAGTTAAAGGATTTTAATTCCACTGTATCTTACTCTTGCAATTCTTATTAAATTCTGCAAAAAAGTCAGTAAGAAATTACACAAATTTAATCATGTGAAACATGAATATAATTTAAGGTTGTTTTTTTCTGCGTAGAGAGAGTAGCCATTTGTTCTTTTTTAACTTATTCACCATATCTATTTTTACTACGTACTACCACTCAAAACATTGGTACTATAATTTTTTTTTTGCATTACTAGTACAAGTGATAAATCAATCGCTCAGTTTGCTTCCGTAGAAGACGATACTAGTAGTAACGATGTGTGCTCTGTCATTGAAACCTTTACTGTTTCCTGGCAAGAAAAGACAAAGTTGAGCATATTAATTAATTTTAGTGCAAAATGCTGGAGGCAAACATCAAAGGTGAGAATGCAGAAGTAAGAAATCTCTTGCTTCACATGTACTACATGAACCAATAAAAATGCGCAAACAAGAAAAAAAAACATACTAGCTTTTTTTCTATATTCCCTTTATTGTTGTTTTATTTAGCAACTTTGTGTAAATTGCACTTTCGAGAAGTAGAGACTGAATGCAAGTTCTGATGATGGATTGATTAGTGGGCATGTTTTTCAGGAACAAGGACTTGCAACTTTTCATTAAAACCAGGAGCATGTCACACGGCGAAAAACAACTTCTCACATTTATATTAAATAAATAGAATTACACAGATTTTTGTTTTTGCCGGCACAGAATTACACAGATTTAAAATGTTCACACAACCGAACAATTAATCATTCAGTTGATACTATAAAAACTATATACCCATTGGGTGGTATCTTCAAAAGTTCAAATAAATTCTCATCCAGGCATCTTTCTTTTTTATATGTTAATCTATCGCCTCTTATTCCGTGTTTGTTGTTCTGTAGAGTTGTTTTTTTATGAGAAATTGTTTATTCAGCTTTTGCCCTCGGTCCTCATTAGCTCTTATATGGCAGCATATTTAATAGAGTAAATTTCACGAAACTACAAGAATTTTGTATCACCTATCACAAAACAGATTTAAGAACTTGTCTTACAAAACTACAGATTTGGTGCCTTCATATATCACAAAACTATAAGAAATTGCTTCATAAAACTATAGATTTAATTAGTTTCTCCATTATCACAAAACTACATGTTTAGCGTCTCAATTATCACAAAACTACATGCTTAAGCAATGATAAAACATATAGTTTTATGATAATGTATTGCCAAAACATGTAGTTTTGTGAGAACTGAGACACTAAACTTGTAGTTTTGTGATAATAAAGACACTAAATCTATAGTTTTTGTGAAACGAGGTCTTCAATTGTAGTTTTGTGATACATAAGCACACTAAATCTGTAGTTTTATGAAACAAGTTCTTAATTTGTAGTTTTGTGATAGATTATGCAAAAATACCTGTAGTTTTGTAAAATTTACTCTATTTAATACTATGAAAACTAGCTGACTTGGAGGGTTCGTTATTTGCTTGTCGCTTAAATTTGTTTGCCACCAAATTCAATTGGAGTCTGATTGCCTTTACCTAATTATGTGGGCCAGGAACCTTGCTATGTCAAGCACTCCGCTAAGAAAAAATTAGATTTCAGCTACATGCAGCTAGATCTACCATGACATTTATAGTAGTCAATATAAATGGTCTGGTGAAAATAAGCCTGACAATAATCATTTCGTAGCTCTCCACTAACTGACAAAATATTAATATATGTCACACAAAGTTAACTCACTGCCTTTTAGTGGGCAGAAAGTATATTAGGTGCTCGATGATTTTTGCATACTATACTTATGTTTGCTGCAACATGTTGGTTATCTTGATTGTCCCTACTACAAACTACCATTTCTATAAATAAACATAAATCTCTTCCATTATTATAAATTACTGGAGGAAGTAAAAAAGCATTGCCTTATTTGCCTATCGTTTTCTACAGTAAAAATCAGGTTTGCTACCATTAACTGAAGTAACTTTTCAATACTGTGTACAAGTGGTGTGTACGGCTCATACATAACCAGGTGGTTTGAGGATTGCTCAGTTTTGATGACCCAGATAATTACAAATTTAAGGCCTAATTGGTTTGAGTGTAAAATTAGAGAGCATATATATCTACAAATTTAGTGCCTTAGTTGTCAGTTTGGTTATATGGATGAGCTTATTACAAGGATAAGGGGGATGCGCTCAAAACAATTATAAATTAATTTGACATAATAGTTGTACCAGTTAATTTTACAAAACCATATGTTTCGTATCATATCCATGTTGAACACATATTTAGACACTGGTCACTTAAATACATACATTATGGTATTAATGTTTCACAAATCAACACTATCAACAAATCATACCAATTCTACGCTGAATAGTTACCGCCGTGGCGAAATGAACTCATTGTTCAACAGTCATCCATCATTTATTCATGTGTAGTTTTCTACAACTTTGGACATAAAACTTGTTTTTTTCATAAATATTCTAATAAGAAAATATAACAACAACAACAACCCTAATAATAATAATAATAATAACAAAATAATAAAAATAATAATAATAATAATAGCAGCAGTATAGAAGGAGGTAAAATAGTTGGTTATAAACCAGCTAAAAAAAAATGGAGGAGAGGTAAAAAAATGAATAAGAGAAAAGAAAAGCAAGCTACTCACGGATTGGCCTCGTATGGAGTCATGGGTATTCAAGTGAATACCCAAAATTTTTGAAAAACAAAAGGCTATACATAGTATATAATGCATGTGTACTTAAATAATAAAAAAACTACCGAATTCAATGAAAGATATCACATTGAATTTAATACAGATAATATATATTATAAAATTAGTAATATGTGATATTATATATGCTAAATATTAAACTTATCGAAGTCCAAAAAAATTTATTCATTCACATTTTGAATACCCAACCTTAAAATCCTAGCTACATATTTACAGAGAATTGCAGTACGGACTCCAACACATAGTGTGAGAGAACCAGGCATGCTAGAGATTAGAGAAACTATTGTATGAATAGGCTATTAGATTGGCAATAAACGAAATCACAATTATTGAACCTGCACCTAGCTACATAATTGACCTTCCTTGTAGATCCGCTCGGGCTTTGGAGAGCCAGCTATGCCAACACTCGTTGTTGGCAAGCTCACCCAGGGTACCCACTACAGCTACCGTTCCCTCTCCAGATGAATGTGATTCCCAGTAATTAAGCTACTTGCAGGTATGTCAAATCACGTGCTTATGTGCATGAGCGAGTTATCATGGTTTACTCTCACCTTGCCTAGCAAGGATGAGGTAGACCTGGAGGACGGCCATTTATATTTGGCCGTTCCTTCTAAGAAATCCCCAGCCCTACTCCCCCCCCAACACCCATGGACTGGCCGAGGCAGTAGATCCATACGAGAGTGATGGCTTGGCGCGGGAGCGCCACACCTCACCCAGGGGCAGACCGACGTCATCCCCCCATATTCCTAGTTGGAGGAGAAAGGACCACGCTTAGCTGCCATCTTTTCTTCTAACATTTGCGGAAAAAACATTCAAATCTCCACACGCCAGCTATCGAAGGATGGGCTCCATAGCGGGTCCCAGGGGCCACCCCATCTAGGTTTGGCCGGGGGACGCGACGGAGAGCGTAGGAGAGGGTACGAGCACAAATAATCAATAAATCACATGGAAGTATATAGGTTCGAGTCATCCTCGGGGAGTGTAATAATCTACTCGTGTTTATGGAACCATCTCAAGAAAATCGAGTGATTACTAGGCCTCGTCCCCTCTTGATGGATTACTATAGGAGGAGGCATGGGAACGAAGGTTGCGAAGATATATTTAGCTGACTAGGATGTTTACCTGTCTAGGATGAGTGATTCTAGAGTCTAACCATCATCCCCTTCCAGTTGACTAGGTTCTCCTTGTATAGTATAAGGGGATACCACAATATCAAGGACAAAAGGTGCTTTTCCTATCTAATCCTTTTTATGGAAGCTTTATTCGTGAAGAGGAGTTTTTGCATGGCCGCCAAGTGACAGACACCGGACGCCACTAGGTGGCCATGCAAGCCAAAAGATAGGGGTGACTCACCCCTCATATGAGATGAGTCGTCATGCATAACATCTCACCTCAATTGATGTGTCAATGCTGCCACATGGCGCCCATGCAAGCTGAATCATGTTGTGTGACTCATCCCATGGGGGATGTCACTGTGGGGTTGGGATCTAGGGTGCCGACAAACCCAGGAGACCCATGGACACCCCCCAAGCATTGTTGCTCTATGGTCATCAATCATCGTTGCCAACATGGTGAGTTTTGCCGTGTTCCCTACTTGCTCCCAGTGCTCACAACGTCCACTTCTGCACTACTATCGCCCAACGCCACCTGCCGGTGTGTCGTTGTTGCAGTACCATGTCAGCGGCCAATGTGAGTCAGCTCTGACATGGTCCTCGTTGACTTATCGGTTGATTGGATTGTCCCGGGATCATTTAGAGTCATCCGATGCAATCAATCTTGGCAGTCCATTTCAATCCTTCCTCTATGACACAATATTTCCTCTTTTCCAATACAAAAATAAATCCTTTATTTTTCATAATTCCCTACAATTAAATGCTTAAATAGGCTGGAAATTGTATTATTCGTAGCTAATTCATCCAAACGCCAAATCAAGTGATTCAACACTCAAATTCTTCTAGAATTAAGATCTACACTCTAAAATTATTAGATTGCGCTTTTGTGGAGTTCTTATGTACTTTTTTCTCATTTTCCTTTAGTGACTGCCGTTTTAGAGGACACGTACGTTTTAAGATCCCGAGACCTCGTTTGACCCACAAGGCAAGTCATACATATCACATATAGTCTCTGAACATGTTTTACTGTGTGATATCGCTGAACTTTAAATTTTGTATTTTATTTTTGAATGTCATTCTATGGTGATTCTATATATATAGCCATTTGAATACCTTTAGCCTGACAAACTAGATTATAGAATCTGACTAGCTAGAACTATATATTATTTTAGTTGAATTAATTATTTTTTGCTTAGCCATGCGTAGAAACTTTAGTTCACTTATTGGATAGATAACTAATAGAAACTTCAGCTCACTTATAAGATAATTAATGACTTCACTTATAGTTACATGACGGTTAGTCATGGTTGCCTAATTAATGCCATACCAACAAAAGTCTAACTATGGGTGGATTGTGATGACATGGTTTTGGTAAGTGGTGCTCATGACAATGAAGGATTGGTCATCAAGCTGCTATTGTGAAGCATTTACAGTATTACCCTTAGGCCAGAGCGGACATTGGCTTGATTATGGCAGTAGCAGGAGGTGATATGACAACCCGACTGTGATATGGCCGGGTTAGGCCATGGGGATGGCAGATGTCGAACTGGTTTTGGGAGACTGGGAACCTTTTTTTTTTAGGTTAAGAGACTGGGAACCTAGTGGGTATGATTTTGTTGTTTTTCCTTTGTAAAGCGGGTCTTGTCACAGTTTCTGGCTTGCAACATCTTTGTGGTTCGTTAGGGTGGGGTCATAAACTAGCAAAGTTGGTTATGGAGGTGCCCATGGTTATGGACGGGCGAAGCAATGTTTTTCGCATTTAATCCCACTCCCACTTAATATTCAAAACATGATTAGTTTGATTAATATGGCTAAGTTTTAACTCCTGATTTTGGAGATATTGATCACCTGGGTATAGGTTAGCTCTTGGTTTTGGAGCTATGGTTGGGCACGTGTAGCTTTGTTTGGTTATAATGGGATGACTTAATACTATTATAAATTACAATGTTTTATACAATTATCTTACTATGCTTTATCCCTATTATGTCGTTCTCTGTAATATCACTTGCACTATGCATATTTCCTATTTTCGTGTGTGACATGTGGATTATTCCATGAACTCACCTTGCATGTGAAGCCATACTAGACTCGAGTATTTTTTTTGCTGTATAGATTTTAATGCTTAAGAGGTTCAATCTGCATCTATGAATTCTTGTACTCGTTAAATGGTATTAAAGACTTAATTACGCTTTGTTACCAATTTGTTAATGTGCACCAATTGATTCATGGACGAGGTTACATGTAAGCGTGCGGAATTTTGGATAGAAATTTCGGACGTAACGACTGTGTTTCATTTCTGCAAGCACCCTTATGCACCAGCTCTTTACCAATCACCAGCCCACTGTTTCACGTGCAGACCATGATCATTGCCATCTTGTGGTCCACCTCGCTACCATCGCTCACCTCCGGCCAATCTCATATCCACAGACCACAATACATGTCCACCGCGTGGCATCACCGCCTCCGCCATGCAGCCCTCGCCCAGTTGCCCTAGGGCTTTTTACCGCCACAAGAGATGTTAGTTGTCTATCACGTCTCGGTGATCGCCTACATATGCTGGTCCTGCCACCATCGATCTCCCTTTACATCTTTTCCACTGGCCTATTTCGTTTCCATGGTACAAAATCTGAGCCCGATATATGAAAATTTCGTCAAATTTGTACAAGCTGCGTCTTGTTGCATTGGTCACAGTAGTACTGGCTCTCACAGTTTATTCTCGACCTTGTACTGCGTGTCTTTCAGATGTTGTGTTACAAATGAGAACAATGGCAGGTCAAGATAATGGGGTGGACCGGTGGACGTGGCTTACATATTTGGCATGAGATTATGTTGTACTATAGTTGATCAACTTCATAGTGCAACGTGGATCTGGCACAGGAACACCTACACTGAACAGTAACTATCTGACATTTTTCATAATTGTTAGATCATATATTTTCTAGCTAATTGTTTTGTTAGCTGACCCTTTTGGTTTATTTGTTACTAGGTGATGACTGAAAACCATGCGACAGGAAAAAAACACTCAATTTTAAGCACATACATAATGATAACCTCATTGTTTCAGAATAATATACAGCACCGACAAACTATAAATAGAAGCTCTCCTCTTTATATCGAGAGGAAGCTTCTTATTCTCATGATTAGGGCTACTGTCACCACAGTATCACAACTAGTTTGTACCTTTTATATATCAATTATAACCCCGACATATATATCTCCCCCTGGCATCAAACACAAGGAATCTTCACATGCTGTTGATCAATTCACTAGTTGTTTGTATCACCAGTTCCACTACTGCCACCACCATCGTCACCTGCATGGTTGTTATACTGATCACGAGGGATGGCATGGTGGTTGTCCACAGTGGTGCCGCTTCCGACAGCCAGCAGGGTGTGTTTGTCAATTGTGCTCTCGCCGGCGTTATCCTGCTCCGTTGTCCCCATGCCGCGAATTGCCATACCTTGAGTTAGCATCGCAAACACTAGCAAGATGGCGAAGATCTTCATCCTCGTTTTCAGTTTCTCTTTCATGGCAATCAGACCTAGCTTCCGGAGATAGAAATTAGCACAGAGAAAAATGTTCAGACGGCATTTCAAGATAGATATCAAACACTACCTAGATGAATAGGAGATCATTATAAGCAAGCAATTTAAAAAATAAGGATCGAGCCAAACCTGGAAAATCTCCTCTGTAGAACAGGAATCGTTCAGCTTCAACTGTGTCTTGAAGGCTACGGGTTCGGTCAGCTACGCTTTATATAGTGAGGAAAGCTAACAAAAAAATGGGTCATGAATGATACACTAATATTAAAAAAACATTCATATGGGTTGCAAAAGCTCTTCTTTAATTTGTTCAATTGAACCAGTAGAATCTAGTTAGTGCAAAATGACGGCCGAATTTGTATCTTTTACTGTGGCCAGTAAAAATAAAATATGTTGTAATATCGTAATTTAAAAGATTACGTTTACTAGGTGGCACAATCTTTGTTGGTGATATAATAAAATATGGAGAAATCAACCTACACTACCGATAGTATTTCCCACTAAGGTAGTGGTTTATGCTCTGCATTGCAACGACTTATATTTTATTCATTGGTAGGGAATATCACTGCTTAAACTTTAACCCGACAATTTCAATCGGCCACTGAATGTGTCATGGTCAGTAGATCTAAGCGTATAGGTAAATGGAGAAATGTCCTAAGCATGCACTGAACACATTACTAGCAGTAGAATTTATGCCATTACATGGTTATCCAATTGATAATATATTTCCGAGATCGAAGATTTACTTTACCCTAAATAAGATCTTAAGCTAATATACATCTCGCCATACAATAATAATTGAACTTGTCACAGGTGGGGTCATGTCAATTAGGTAAGTGGCGTTGTCTCTGATAAAGCATATTACTTTTATCTGGACACCAACAGAAACCCACTGACTATTTTATGGTATGATTTTGAGTATCAAACTCACAGACATATATCACAGCTGGCAGCATTCTATTCCAAAAAATTCACTGCAAACAAATATACCATTAATTTGTTTATTCACTAAGGTACTAACGGCTGCAGCTTTCATTCCAGAATTGCAAATTTCATGTGATCAACCTAAGTACAAATTTTTTTGTGCCAGTAAATGTTTGTCTTACATAGTCCATATCAAAAAAAGAAAGCTTACGACTAACACAAATATACTAAAGTGAATATAAGTAACAATGTACTATTTATAATTGCTACCTCTAGAAATAGCTTCATTTGAGGGGGATAGAGGTATTAATTCAGAAAGTTTTTGTCTTCAATATTGTGACAACATATATGTGATATCCCAACAAGCTATTTAATTAAACTGTGCATTGTTATTGTCTTTATTATATGCCTAGATATTGTTATATTTAATTCAGAGAATATATATATTCATTATTTCTCCATCATTTGGTTACTAAAAGACACCATGTACATGCTTGATACACAAAATGTATATGTATATATACATGTAAAACAACAAGAATTGCACATTGGAGTTCATAACTTGGGGCCATTCCATTCCCCTGCATGCATTTTGAAAATTTCATGGTCGCATTTGTAATTTCAAGATTTTGATCTTACAACTTTAATCCAGTACTGCTAAGGATGGCTTCCCTGCTGCTCTTTAGTCGACATAAATTCTTTTGACTCATTGTGAATTGTTTATTTTTTTATTTTCACGATCCTAAACTAGTTACTTATATATGCAGATACTAATGGTTATATGCATATCAAAGCTAGCTAGCTTAAAAAGGTGGTAACATATATATATCGCTGTTGTAGTTAGCTAGCCATAAATGTTTGTGGTGTTAAACTTGTACATCAACTATCTAGTAATTGCATGCTTTCTTTGTATTGCATAATTAGATTCCATTCATGCTTATACCCGATGTCCTGCAGTATATATATGTAGAAATCAAAGATCTAAAAACGAAGGCTGATTGCATGCATGTACATTAAATTTATTGTTCGACTACATGGGAATGTATACTTCAATAGAATACGAAACATTATAAAACGTTTTAAACATTTATATATAGGATCACCATGAAGAATTTGCAAATGATATAAAACAACAACTTTATTTGGCATATATATACATGTCATTCAAGGAGTATTTAACTATGATTCGATCATATATACATGACGCAGTTCAATTTTACATGAATACAAGCGTAACAAAACAATCACAAGTCTATGTAGTACATCCCTTAACAATATATTCAAGCAACCACTACAGCACAACGTACAGTACACATATGTATTACATTCAAATAGCATAGGTAGCCCTAGCTAGATGGCTTTCAAGTTCGCTATATACGTACAGGGGCTTGATAGAAACCATCTTCTCACAGCAAAATTAAGCTTCCTTCACTCCCCAATGTCATGGCCACTTCCTGGCATGTTCCCTGGACTGCTCCAGCTGTCGTACTCCGGCCGGGGTATGGCGTGGTGGTTGTCGATGGAAGTTCCCTCCGCCGTCGCGGCCATCCTCACCCCATGTGCTAGCTGCTCGTCCCTTGGCGCCATGCGAGACATCACGGCGCAGGCGTTAGCCATCACCATTGCAAGGATGAGCAGAGGAAGAAGCTTCTTCATGGTGAAGGGAAATTGGGATCAGGAAATTAAGTCAATGACAAAGTTTGGAGAGATGGTTGGGAACAAACCCTAGAGAAGACTAGATTAGGAGTAGCACTCTGGTTTGACTAATTTGGCTCTCTTTGTTTTGTGTCTTGGGTTAGCTGATACTATATAAGTTATTTATAGGCACAGACCATGTACATAGATTGATAAATCTGTGTAAACCAATTAGGTGTGTGTCAATTTTTTTCTTCCCATCAACAAACTTCCATTTGTCAGTGGGCATTGGTTTTTCGCATGTGTATTCTCCACCTAGGCCAGGCAATTTATGGTGGGGTAAGCATATTACCTAGCTAGCTCTCAACATTTTGTTACATTGATCAGGAAATTTCTACTACACCTACTACATGGGGCAGATAATATCATGTTGTGTGGAATGATCCAAAAAAAAATATACATATAAGCGTGTTATCTGCACTCTGCTGTCAACTGACTAATCTTCATCTCGACTAGTAAGTTTGGTTAAAGTATACTATGGGAAACAATATATATTAAATCTGTCCAACGTTATTTCAAAAGAGTGGATCAATATTCTAGGGTAACTATATATCATCTTTAGTTATTTTCTTAAAATTAAACATTTTTGTTTGGTTTCTTATGTGTGTGGTAGAAGAGCACATGCATCAAACGTATATCACATGAAACCTATAGTTTTTTTCCTACAATATTTACCCTTTGTCACTTTTTTACTGTACAGAAAACAGCAACCTATTGTCATTGAGACCATCCGATCTGCCACGCCGCAAGAATCCAGCGCTACATGAGCACAGCTGTTTTTGCCCTCTTTTGCCCGTACAGCCCTGCATCTTCCATGTTTATCCAGTCATGTCCTCCCGATCCCCAAACATGCACACCACTAGGGTCAATCCCCTCTCCTCCCATCACAGAAATCACACACTGCCGGCGACTCCCCCTCACATCGTAGAAATCGATGTGGCCATAGCTGCCTCGTCCGCCGCCATTGCGCCTTCTGCCGCAACCTCTTTTAGCAATGAAGCCCTTGGGTCCCTTTCTTCCCCACAAGCGTTGTGTGGAGTGCTGTGGTGGTGTCCAAGAAGATCGATAGCAGCGCTCTCAGTTTCCGTTCCTTCAGCTGAGCCATTGTTTCCATTCACTATTAGAGAAACGATCTTTGCCCGGCCATCTCTAGTCCCGAATAAGAGCAAACCGGGACCAAACATAATTTTTGGTCCTGGTTTGAAACCTGACAGGCGGTGTCAGGGCTCGAGGAGCATCTTTGGCCCCGGTTGGTAACTCCAACTGGGACGAAAGATGATCTTCGGCCCCGGTTGTGAATCTGTCAGGTGGTGTCGGTGGGCCCCGGTTGGTTTGTAATATTTAGTCCTGGGTTGTAATATAAATCGGGACCAAAGATGCTATATTTAGCCCCGGTTGATTTTAATAACTGGGGGCTATTTTTTTAGCCCGGGTTTGCAACACCAACCGGGGCCAATGTTCCATGTCTTTATCATCTTCTTCCTCTAGCGCCCAAGTTCTTCCTTTTTCTTTCTCAGCGTTGGCCTCATCTTTCTCAATGCCACTTCAATCGGGGGCCAAAGTTCATCGATTCTTCCGTCCATTTTTGGTTGAAAAGGTGCGTAAATTCTTCCTCTTTGTTATACATTTTTAGTAGAGCTCATTTTATGCTTTATATTTAGAGAAATACAAGGTGATTTACAGACTATTAGTTCTTGAGCAAGAACTAGCTAGCTTATTCATTTGAAATGATTTTTTTTCAAGCTTAGTTCGTTGACATTGTATTGAGTATGACTTTAAACTAGTTTATGCCATTTATTTGAGAAGTTATCAATTTATTTTCTTATATATGGCGTCATATACTCGATAACGGTAAATATGTAACATACAGCATTTCAGTGCGTCGTTCTCGATGGATTAGATGGTAGTCTTTGTTGTCTCATTAATATTTAATAATGAGACAACGTGACGGCAAAAACTACCACCTATTCCATTGAGAACGATGCACTGGAATGTTATATGTTACATATTTCTTAGGCTATTTCCTAGTGTTGGATTATCAAGTCATCACATAGTGTGAGGTTCATGGGGTCGCGGTTGGTTTGTTCGGAACTGTGAATGTGTGGAACCGTCTAAAACAACCGTACACCATCTAAACCTCATACTCTATCATTTCTTGATAATTAAGGAACCTTACATGTGTTAGAAATTTTGGTATTTTTTTATCACATTAGAAAAAATAAATTAAAAATTTTGTACGTTATCAAGTCATCACAGAGTGCGAAAGTCTTGGGCTTCCAGTTGGTTTGTTCAGGGTAGTCCATTAACAAAACTGTACAAGACAACTAGAAGCTTTCAATCATTTCATACTCTGTCATTTCTTATATATAAAGAACCTTAATAGGGAATTTCCTCGTATTGCATTATCAAGTCATCACAAAGTGATAAGTATAGATGGTTTCGCGGTTGGTTTGTTTGGTGCTGTGATTACATGGAACTGCCCAAAACACTCGCGAACCACCTGCACCTCGTACTCTGTCATTTCTTTATAATTAAGGACCTTAATAGGAAATTTCCTAGTGTTGGATTATCAAGTCATCACAGAGTGAGAAGTGCAGATGGTGTTGCGGTTGATTTGTTCGGAGCTGTGATTACACGGAACTGTCCAAAACATCCGCGTACCACCTACACTTCGTACTCTGTCATTTCTTGATAATTAAGGAACCTTAATGGAAAATTTCCTCGTGCTGTATTATTAAGTCATCCCAGAGTAAGAGGTGCAGATGGTATTGAGGTTGGTTTGTTCGGGGCTGTAATTGGACGGAACTGTCCAAAATAGCCTCGTACCACCTGGACCTCGTACTCTGTCATTTCTTATAATTAAGGAACATTAATAGGAATATTCTTCGTGTTGGATTATCAAGTCATCACAGAGTGTGAAGTGCTTGATTATCCAATTAGTTTGTTCGGGGTAGTGCATGCACGGAACTGTTCAAGACAACTAGATGATTTCAGTCACTTCATACTCTGTCATTTCTTGATAATTGAGGAATACTAAGAGAATGCTTTTTGTGAGAGGTGTAGAGAGTATTTGTCTAGCAAATTATTAAACTAGAATGTTTTGTACCCTAGCCATAATTTTCATGATTTCCATACATTATTCATGTAGATGGATCGACAATGGACGTACAACGCGGACCGACGGTCGAAAGAGTTTGTTGAAGGCGTGTATTATTTTTTGAGTGTAGCCAAGGCTAACAAAAAAGCGAATGGTTTTATTCGTTGTCCATGTAGCAAGTGCAAAAACAAGGAGTATTCTAAAACAGAAACTATTCATTTTCATCTGTTCCTGTCAGGGTTCATGCTGAGCTATAATTGTTGAAGAAGATGAAATGGAAGACGAGAACATTCCGGAATGGGATCATTGTGGTGGATTTGAGAAAGACACGACAGTGGATACGGAGGGGGGTATTGAAGATAATAAAGTTGTGGATGATCTTGATCATATAATTCAGAACGTGCAGGAGGACTGCGAAACTGAACAGGAGGCCCGGCAATTAGAGCGTATGTTGGCGGACCACAGGAAGTCGTTGTACCCTAGTTGCGAACAGGGGCACAGAAAGCTGGGCACCACGCTGGAATTTTTGCAATGGAAGACAAAAAATGGTGTTAGCGACAAGGCATTTGGCAAGTTCTTGAAGCTCGTTAAGAACATTCTACCGGAAGGAAACGAATTGCTGGAATCAACATATGAAGCTAAGAAGATAGTCTGCCCTCTAGAACTGGAAGTTCAGAAAATACACGCATGTCCGAACGACTGTATCCTCTATCGTGGTGAGTACGAAAACCTAAACGCATGTCCAGTTTGCAACGCTCTACGATATAAGATTAGACGAGATGATCCAGGTGAGGTCGATGGACAGCCTCCCAAGAAGACAGTTCCTGCTAAGGTGATGTGCTATCTCCCTATAATACCACGGATCATGCGTTTGTTCAGAAACAAAGAGCATGCAAGAATGATGCATTGGCACGCAGATGAACGTCAATAGGACAGGATGCTGAGACACCCCGCCGATGGGTCGCAGTGGAGAAACATCGACGGGACATTTAAAAGCTTTGGAGAGTGTTGACGGCTGTTAAAGCATCATTTTATGCCGTCAACACCTGCAAAATATAAATAAAAGGGATCATCCAACCTAGTGGTAGGAGTTATTACTAATGATTTCCACGAGTATTGGTGAATATTTATATGCAGGTGAAAAAATATCAAAAGAGGGAGTAAATATGCTGAAGAAATGAAAACCGGACTTTTCCAATGAAGCCCATGGAGTGCACAGCCTGCAAGCCCAATAAGATGTATCAAAACAGGCAATGGCACGAGGACATGGAACACTAGGCCCAACATGGAAGCATAGGAGAAAGGCCGGGAGGAGAAGGCCGAGGCCTGGTTCGGCTGAACCAGGTCAGTTCGGCCGAACCGACCTTGTGGCCGCTCATCCTCCCCTTCCACGTGGACGTCCAGGATCTCACCTCAATGGCGGTTACCAGGGGCAGAGCCGACAATTCCAACTGCCACAACCGTCATTGGGAGGCTATTTAAGGAGCTCTCACTTCATACTTAGAACACACACAAGCTTGAGCTGAATTATAAGAGGCTCTTAGCACACATTTTTGTATACTAGTTAGGTAGAGAGTAGAATAGAAGAAGTCGAAGGAATCCCCGAGTTATCGGTATGCTTTCGCCTTTATTCTATTCTATCAATTACTCATGCATTTATATTCATACTATTCTGAGTAATTAAGTTTACTTTCATAAGTTTTATATCTCAGTTAGTGCCTAAGTGAATACCGGATTACTGTTCACTATAAACAACCAACTTATAGTGTTTGCCGAAGTGCTTAATTAACACTAAGGTAGTAATTAATTTGCTTAGACACGGTGTCTAGGTAGTTAATTTCCAGTAGTTACCACTCATCCCACAGTTAGCTTGAGGCAAGTGTAGAGGTAGTGACGGCCCTCGAGATCATGTAGTCCTCCCCATCCGGGTGTGTGGTAGAGCTGGAACCCGAGGCAGCGAGCTGCTCGTGCCCGAAATATCCCACTAGGATTAAACAAACTTCCGCCATGCAATCGACGTGATGCACCTGACTAAAAACCTTTGTGTCAGCCTGTTGGGATTCCTAGGTGTATATGGGAAGTCAAAAGATACAGTTGAATCACGTAATGATCTCAAGAATATGAACCAACGTGACAGCCTTCACCCAGAACCGCAGGATAAGGGAAGTCAGTATTTGACTCCAGCCAGCTTCACTTTGAGCAGGACGGAGAAAGAATGCATGTTTGATTGTTTGGATAGCATCAAGGTCCCATCTAGATACTCCTCGAATATAAAGGGAATAATAAACATAATGGATAAGAAGTTCACAAACTTAATGTCCCATGACCGTCACGTGCTGATGACACAGCTTCTTCCTGTTATAATTCGCGGTATCCTTCCTGACAATGTCAGGACAACAATAACAAAGCTATGTGCAATCATGAACGTAATTTCGCAGAAGATTATCGATCTAGACAGATTAGAGGCCCTTCAAAATGATGTGGTTCAATGTCTTGTCAGCTTTGAGTTGATATTTCCACCTTCATTCTTCAATATAATGACAAATCTTCTTTGTCACCTGGTCAAGGAGATCGGTATTCTTGGGCCTGTGTACCTACACAACATGTTTCCTTTCGAGAGGTATATGGGTGTTCTAAAGAAGTACGTTCGTAACCGTTCTCGTCCGGAAGCAAGCATTGCCAAGGGGTATGGAACAGAGGAGGTCATTTAGTTCTGTGTAGACTTTATTGAAGACCTTTGTCCAATCGAGGTGCCCGAATCACGCCATGAGGGAAGACAATGTGGGAAGGGGACGCTTGGAAGGAAAGCAATAATGACTATTGACCCCGATTTATTCCGTAAAGCACATTTCACAGTTTTGCAGCAATCTACATTGGTGGCTCCTTATTTCGATGAGCACTTGACGATTATTCGCTCCGAAAACATCGGCAAGTCCGATGCCTGGATTACACGCCATCACAACGGAATTTATTGCTTTCTTGGCGAGGGGACCTTCTTTCTCGGTCACGACATTTCAAGGATATGAGATCAATGGATATACATTTTACACAAGAGCCCAAGATAGAAAGAGCACAAACCAGAATAGTGTTGTTCGTATCGATGCCATGAGACACGATGATACAACTAGCACGTACTACGGTTTCATTGACGACATATGGGAACTAGACTACGGACCTTTGAAGGTCCCTCTATTTCGGTGCTGAAAGTGAACTAATCCACCCCTAGTGGGTTTTGGTGATAATTGACAACATTAATTAAGGGACTAACGATTGTTGATGAGTTGTGAAGCTTTGCCAGAAGACAAGTGACCCCCCAATTATACGTGAATCTAAATGAAGATGATTAGGATTGCATTTATATTTTGAGTTGTAGGAAAAGCCGTACTATCAAGGGGGATCGGCTAGTTAGAACTTGGATCAACCTCTGAATACTCTAAAGGATCAAGTCTACACTAGCGTCTGAGAGACACACTTGTAATGCATAACACTTGCACATTTTGGTTCGGAACAGTACATCCAGAGTGTCCGAACATGGGCCGGACAGGGGGACCACCGTTCAAACGGCTAGTGGACGTCACAGTTACATGTCATGTTGTAACGGCTAGGAGGTCTGGACTGTCCGGACAAAGTGTCCGGAGTGTCCGGACCCCCTGTTTCCAACGGCTAGTGGGTAGGTGCGTGGGCTATTTAAGCTCATCCTCTCCCACTGAGCTAGGTTGGCTGCCACATTCACTTCCTACCACTCCTATGATTCTAGAGCACTTATTTCTCCTCACTTAGACTTAGACTGGTCTAGGGATTAGGTGAGAAGAGAGGGTGAGTTGTGAGAGTGTGTGGATTTGATCCTTGAAGAGCACTTGGAGCTTGGGTAAGATCTAGCTGGTTGGATTTGTTACTCTTGAAGATTTCATCTCCTAGATGACTAGGTGTCACCCTGAGCGCCAATCGACGTGTGGTTGCCCGGGAGAAGTTTGTACGGGATTTCCTCTCCCTAAAAAGGTAAGTGAGTATAAAACTCAGCTATCACATAGAAGTAAGGATCGTTAGAGCAAGGGTGCTACTAGGGGCTAGGACTCCCGTCTTATGACTTGATCATGGGATCGTCCGGGGAGTAGCTAGTCCGACAGCTCCTTGGAGATCGAGGCCAACTTGTGTGAGATAGCTGGGTGAGGTTTGGGATCGTTTGATCTCGCTCTCCGGAGTGCCTCAACGTGGAGTAGGATATTTGTGTCCGAACCACGGTAAAAACTCGTTGTGTCTTTGTCTCCTTTTTTGTATTGCTTCCTATACCTCCTGCACCCTCTGGAAATTCCCCTCGTGGAATTTCGTGACTGTAGGTCCGGAGGCTCCAGTCTCTTTTGCCGGAGTATCCGAACCCATCGGACTATCCGGACCATTGGACCGGACTGTCCGGAGATCTGACTTCCGTTGTTTAGTGTTTGCAGGATTATTTTTAGGTTGCGTCTATTCACCCCCCCCTCTAGACCATTCAGGTACCAATGGATTAGGCTGACTGGTGGAGGCGTAACTATTGATGACAGTGGGATGACAACGGTTAACCTCACCAAAGTTGGATATTCAGACGAACCATTTGTCCTAGCCAAAGATGTAACACAAGTGTTTTACGTGAAGGACATGTCGAGCAAACCGAAGAAGGGAAAGGGGCCCAACGAGCCTAAGCGGCACGTGGTTCTCCTAGGGAAAAGAAAAATCGTCGGAGTTGAGGACAAGACCGATGAAGATTACGATCAGTTTGACGGGCAACCTCCGTTCGTGGTGAATGTGGACCCGAGCATCATGCTAGAAAATGAAGACACCCCTGACTTACGGACGATCATAAGGAAGGAATATGAGTGAGGAGGAAGTAGGTGAGGTCGAACATTACAACTGATGTTGCAGAACAAGCAGACAATTGATGTCTAGGTATTGGTTTTTCATCTCTAAACAATTGATGTCTAGAATTAATATTTCAATGAAACTAAAACTAATGTCTTCCAGGATCTAGCGACAGAGACCGGACAAGATGAACAAGTGACTACGAATGTAGTGTACATGTTGCAGAAGAAGAAGAGGCCACTCCAATTACTGCAATTTAGTATCGCGATTGTAGTATTTGTTCGTGACAAGATCATGTTGTTTTATTCTATTTATTTGTAATAACTATGAGTACAGTTTGATAATGTTGTCATTACTACAATTTAATACATATTTTATGCAATTTTTACAATATACTATTTATTTTTAATTACTACAATTTAACATAAATTTAAATTGTATTTATGTAAATTATACAATTTTATATATACCATATGAGGTATATTTGTAATATAGCAAAACTTGTCACAAATATCCGATTCATGTATGTCTGCCACGTGTTGATATTTTTGACCCCGATTCTTCACAGGAACCGGGACCAAAGTTATTTATTTTATTTATTTGTATTGAAGACAATTGAATAGAGTCTGCCGCGTGGACACCGGTTCTTCTCTAGAACTGGGGCCAAAGGTAGATGCATGGGCTGTCATGGGCATCTATGGGCCAGCAACTTTGTTTTCTTTTTCTTTTTATTATATTGAACCATTGTAAAGTAATACACAAAACTAATTATCTTATATATACCATTCTAATTTTAGATAGTAATTTACTATGTACAGGTTATCCTGTAGAAATTTTAATATTTTTGGAGCTATTTTACCATATTCTATGTATTATTTGAATTTCTGGCTAGTTTCTCAAGTTAATTCAAAATTGAACTACGTGTGCATCGAGGAAGATGCGTAAAATTCCACAAAAATATATTTAGGCTCCTAATGTCCATTGTAGCCCATGTTTTTGATTATGATGAAAAAATAAATTATCTTCTAGGGTCATTTAAAATTTGTATCTCTGAATGAACACATAATAATTATAATAATACATAAATTTGGTCAAAAATTTGCATCACAACATATTTTTGGTCAATACGCTTGGAATAAAATTTCCAAATAATTTTAATAAAGTTTGACTATATATTGTTGACAAATGGACACATCTCTCACATAGTTTCTTATAACTCAAGAGAGATGTGTTCTTCTGTGAACAATGTATGGTCCCACATTATTAAAATCAATTATTTTTTTTTCTAACTTATAGACCAAAAATATGTTGTCATGCCAATTTATGGAATTTTTTGATCAAATATAGATATTATTGTAATTATTATGTCATACATTATGTATAAAAGCACTTATTATCCTTAGCAGATAATTGTTTATTCATCCACCATGAAGACATACGGTTAAATGGAACACATGAGCCTCAGTATATTTTTTCTCAAATTTTTGGGCTCTTACTCGTTGTACATGTAGTTCAGTTTTTAATTAACTTCCATAACAACGTAGAAATTCAAATAACATATAGAAAACAGTAAATTAGATCCAAAAATTACGAAACTTTTTTAGGACAGGCTTAACATATTCCCTTATATATAAAAAATATATTTATGTACATAAGATGACTATTTCTGTGTGTTACTTCATAATTGTACACTTAAATAAAATAGAAAAAGAAAAGGAATAAAACTAGGCCCATAGCAGCCAAATCGTCATCGTCTCGCCGCCATTGCAGTCGCATCTCCGCATCACCGTGCTCGTCGCCACCGCTGTCGTCCCAGATCTGGCACCTCCTTTCGCAGCCGCCACCTCCTTTCTCTCGGCCACCGGCCGGCACCGGCCAGTTTTATTCGCCACCTCCTTCGCCGCCGTCGTCGCCACATCGCCGCTGGCACCTCCAGCCATCTCCGCCGCCGGCCGGCCGGCTGGCAAAGAACATTTTTTTTCAGTTTACACATTTTTTGTTTGTAAAATTTAGACTTAGACATTTTTTTTGGGAAGACTTAGACATTTTTATTTTGTAAATTTTAGACTTAGACAATTTTAGACAATTTTCTTGTGAATAATTTTAGACTTAGACAATTGTATTTTGTAAATTTTAGATTTACTCAATTTTAATTGTAAACTTAGACAATCCAAATTTTAGACTTAGACACTTTTAATATTAAACTTGACAATCTAAATTTTAGACTTAGACAATTTTAATTTTAGACTTAGACAAATTTAATTGTATATTGTTGTAAATTAGAATTTGTATATTTTATAGTGTTCTAAATTGTATATTATATATTGTATATTAATTGTTGCATATTGTAAATTGGAAATTGTATATTGTATATTGTTGTAAATTGGAATTTGTATATTGTATAGCGTTGAAAATAGTGTATTATATATTGTGTATTAATTGTTGTATATGAAAAATTTTATATTATATATTGTATATTGTTGCAAATTGGAATTTGTATATTGTATAGCGTTGTAAATAGTGTATTATATATTGTATATTAATTGTTGTATATGAAAAATTTTATATTATATATTGTATATTGTTGCAAATTGGAATTTGTATATTATTGTATATTGTTGCAAATTGGAATTTGTATATAGATTGTATAGTGTTTTAAATTGTATATTTCATATTGTTTATCAATTGTTGCATATTGTAAATTATAACTTGTTTATTATTGTATATTATATACTCTTCAAATGAATTATATGTGTTGAACGATCTTGTAGATGAATGCCCAACAAGCCGAACAGATCCTATTAGAGGTGATTGCGTCTGGCAGCAGTCAATATTGGGACGACCCAGAGATCAACCAATACATTAACACGGAGGAGGATGCAGGGGGAACAAGGAGAGCAACGCGGAGAGGAACGAGGAGCTGCGGAACGAGGGGTCAAGCGAGGAGGATGGCGGAGCTAGTAACTCGTCTAGTCAGAAGAGGCGACGCGGAGAACGTGATGCCACGAAAAGGATCAAGGGATGACATGTAACTACCAAGGTGTCACCGGTACGTGAGAGTACATACCATTACCAGCAATCAATTCTAATATTGACGTGCATGAATTTTATTTTGATTAGGACGGCAAACCAATCGCCCCGGACGCCGCAGCACAGCTATATGTACAACACTGCGGTTGGGTCGTCAGGGATTGTGTGCCCATCAAGATCGTGCACTGGCGCAAACCAAGTACATCGATCACAATGCCAAGACCACATCTCGCCGACACAGAAAAGGAAATGCCGTGGACCGAGGTGCTCGTAAATTTCACTATCCCAGAAGAACACAAGCCGATAGTGAAAGATTGGACTTTGAAGAAAATGGGTGAACTGTTCAAGGGGTTTAAGCAATCACTATACAAGAACTATGTGAAGAAGGGCAAACATCTGGCATGGATGTAGCACCCTAAAAATCACCCTAATTTATAAATCGTGTTTTAACGCATTACTAGAAATTTTAAAAGTTGAAAAGAGCCTACAACAATTAAAAATCACCAAGGTTGAACTCAAATTGGTTTGTGGGTAACCTTTGTTGGTTTCCTAAGCCTCAAAATATTTAATCAATTTTAACTTGAACTTATAGAGCAATGTAAATAATTTTAAATGCAACAATAACCTTTCTAATTGTTTTTATAATTGAAAAATTAAAAGAAAATCCTCTCTTCTTTTTCTTGGGCTGTTTCCAGCCCACCTCTCTCTTTCCTTTCTTTTCTTTTCGGCCCAAGTCGCCTCCTCTCCACCTCTCCTTCTCCCTGGGCTTGGCCCAGCCGTTGCACCTCTTCCCCTCCCCTCCCTCACGGCATAGGAGACAGAGAGACGCCGATCTCTTCCACCTCCTCCCTGCCGACTCCTTCCTTCCTCTCCCATGGTGAAACACAGCAGTAGCAACCATTACCAATTGATCCATCTCCCCGAGTGGTTTCCCCTCAGGTTTGAACGCAAAAATCGTTTCCTCTCCATCCCCTCTCCAATTCCCCAATAAATTCCCCATCGATTTGTGCTTGGATCGTATTTAATCGTTGGTTTAATTCTCAGGAGAACTGCTGCGTTAATCGTCGTTGCCGCAACCCATCCCCATCCGTCGCCACCGGTGCAACTCCGGCAGCACCTCCCGCTACGCCGGAGCGCTGCCGGGTTGTTTCTTCCTTCCTCGCACTGCAGCAAGCCTTCAACAACCTCCTGTATAGCTGGGGCTTGGCCTTGCCTTCGTTTCCTCCGAAGAACGCAGGAACAGCGCAATCGTCGTCAACCCGCAGATCATCGTCGACTTTTTCCGCAGATCACAGCCAACTCCTCACCGGGACTCGCTGCACCTTGCTGCTGCCATCAACAGAACTGCGTCGAACTGGGCTGCACCTCACCATCACCCAAAGCCGTTGCTGCACGGTGCAAGCCAAAGATCCGAAGGCCTCCACATCAGGAACCTCACTGCTGCTCATTCCTTAGTCGTCTCGTCGTGGCATCCCCTTCGGTGAGCTCCTCACGGCGATTGTTTCTCGTCGATTCACTCACCGAAATCCGTGACAATAAACATAATTTCTGTAGTAAAAAATTAATCCAACAATCCAGAAATGTCCAGTGAACAACATATAAAATTTGGATGGTCATAGTTGGCTATTCAAACTCAAAAATAAACCTGTTAAAATCTATAGTTTTCCCTGCACATATAAAGAGTCTAGTTTGAGCCTTGTTTCTGTTGTTTTTGTGGATTTCTTAGTCTAGCTTGTTTCCTTTTGCGTTTGTCGTGTAGGCGTTGTTCCTCAGGAAGAACCGTTGGTCGTCTTTGTTCACCGAGAAGACTTTGGGAGCAATTTAAGGAATGTCATATCATACCTTGAAGCATGTTGAATCCCACAATTGTGAAAATTATGTTGGTTTAAATTATAGCATCGCTTTTACAAATTATATCGTTCACTGTCCTTTTACTAGTTAATATAATTCCTATCATCTTTGTTATGGCCATATTATTGATATTCATGCTCTTGTTTATCTTTGACAACCCTAGGTAACCAAAACCAGCTAGTGAGAACTCTATATGTGGTGCTTACTAGACTTTTTAGGATGATGCTTAGCTATGCATAGATTCAACTTAGAATTTTTTGAATAATTGAGAATATTGTTGTATCAACTAAAATCATGTTCAACCGATGGTTGAGGAATGGGTTATATGGTGTTTTCTTTGTGAAAACCAAAATGTGTTTTGGAGTTATCTCGGGCATCTGTTGCAAAGCCATTCCGTGCAACCACACGTCAATGGGCACTGAACTGACCTATAGTTTAATTCGTCCCAAAGCAATGGACCTCTAGAACTATAGGCAGTGGGTCGTGTACAGGCAGAGTTTGTCTAGTCGCTGGGGCCAATTCTGTCATAGGGACCCGGGACGTTATCGCCGGGGCTAGAGTGCCTTTAGCAGGTTCCACTAAGGGGGCCGTCTGCGGCAATGCCTCAGGAGATCTATTGTTTTGAGTTGAATTGGATGAAAGGTCTTGTCATGGACTCCGTTCGGGTACCTTCCGGTATCGCGACGCATGGTGGACATGATGAGGAGGACGTGCCTTGTGGTGAATGTGTACACCTCTGATCAGAGTTAAAATTCTATTCGAATAGCCACGCCCTCAGTTATGGGCATGCCGAGCAATGTTACTCCAAGTGGGCCCCAACTTTATAAAACCTTGGGATAAGGATTATGATGGGTTTAATCATATGAAGGATAGCCTGGGTTAAGGTGGGTTCACGGTTTTTTGCGGACATGGTTAATTTATAATATTCACTTAGAATAGGGCCGGATTATTTAAGTATGCTTTTAAAGTTAAACTGTTCCAAAGTTGGCTTATGCAAAATGAACCTTATTATGCCATCATTCCTTTGTTCTCCCTTTACGTTATAATGCATCTCCGGTATGGCTTGCTGAGTACAGTTGAAGTACTCACTCTTGCTCTCAATAAAATTTTAGAAGATGGACTCTCTGGAGGACAAGGTTTGGACTGCTAGCTCGTACCGCTGTCGAGTGCCTGTGGATGCTGCTTTCGTAGATTTCCGTTGTCTTTTTGTTTAACTTTGTTTGTAAGACTTATGTTCACCTCTGTAATAAATATTATGTTTATGTTTCCGCAAGTGTAGCTGTAATAGCAACTTTGTAATTGTACCCTACCTTCCTAGGATAGGGATTAATGCAATGAGCGTTTGGAAAATGGTTGTATTTTCTGGGCGTGACAGTGGAACAAATACCCCAAGTTGCAGGCTCATTGGGAAGCTTTTGTCGATTTCAAGCAGAGCGAGGTAGCGAGAAGGAGATCGGAGCAGAACAAAGCCAATGCCGCTCTAAAGAAGTACCATCACCGCCTAGGGTCAGGCTGCTATAAAAAAGTAGTGCCGAAGTGGCAGCGAATGGAACAAGACTTAAGAGATAAAGGGATTGTTCTGGCCATAGACAGTTGGGAAAGTGAAAGGGCAAAACATTGGTTCTATGCTCATGGTGGATCCCTAGACCCGAATGAGGGCTCCCTGGTATGGACTCTAGAGATCACGGATGCAGTTGCCCGGATGGAACAAAAAAGACGTGAAAGGAGGAGAGGAGCAAGAGGGCTACTAAGGCTAAGTTTGCCGATCTTGAGTGCAGACTCTCGAGCTACGAGGCAAGAATGCAGGAGGAGGTGATAAGATAGGTGGAAGAATGGTTGGCCAGACATCAATCCATAGGTACACAGCCAACCGTTAATCGGAGTAGCTGTGCATCAATGGAGCAGGTTGGATCGCAAAGCGTTAAGACAGTGGTGGGGGCAAGAAACGACCCCTCATGCCCCGATGTTAAAATACCTCCGAATATGGCGTGTGAGCTACATATTCCTTTAAGGAACCTGTCAATTAAGGTACGCTCGCAATTTTGTGATATGTAATAAGTCATTTACATTTCAAGATGGGTTGATTACTAGCTAATACCGTCCATTCTCATGAAGGTGGCTGCCGCCTGGACCATCGCGACAGACCCTGCAGGAACATTCCACTGCAGGACCATTCTAGCTGGTTTCTCAAAGGTCAAAGTCGAGCAGGTAGTTGACACGTATGACGACCTTGAGTTGGAGATTGCTGGAGGTGAAGTTGAGACAACACTTGAAGAAGCGATACACAATATCATTCTATAGAACAGGAGGTACATAGTGATTCCTGGTCGCGTAGCGGGGTCCGTTCCTCCGTCACCTCCGCCGCATCCTTCGCCACCTCCGTCTCCTACGGCTCTTGCGCCTGGACCGTCAACCTCGGCTCCAACACCACCGGATGAAGAATCTCCTGCACCGACGTCAACTACTGCAGCTCGTCCACCTCCTCCGTCAATAAAAGGATACGGGAACAGGGGTTGTGCACGGATAGGGTCCCCTCCCCGACCAAAATGAGAGAACCGAAAATTCCGACCCTCAGAAAGCTATCGTACGTACTGACTCCTATCGTACGTACTGACTCCATAGGAGCTGAATGAGGTCGTGGCGGAGGAAGTGAGAGAGCACTTCAAGCCTAAAGAGAAGAATCCGTTCGGCATAACAACGAACAAGGCCAAGCTCAAGAATTTTAAGGAACTTTCTTAAGAGGCCAAGAAAGAAATTGCTCAGAATCCACCACCAAAACCAGCATCTGACTACAACAGATCATTGGGTAAGGCTCGCCAAAAGGCCGCACGTGCAAGGCAAAGAAGTGGCTCAGCTCGGATAACAACCGCAAAAGGAGCTTGACCAGACTCCGTTTCTGTCGACTGAAGAGTAGCGGATCCGGTCATTCATGCAAGATGCCAGGATTACAAGGGCCCAACTAATGGATCAAGAAAATATCCCAGTTGCAGAGGCGAAGCCGAAACGCGATTAAGTACTGGGTGAACCATTTCTCTCAGCTGATGAGTTGAGGACAGTCGGTACACAGATGCACCGATTCCACGAGTGGTACATGAAAGTGTCAGCCGACGAAAAAGATACAATTGGAGCGAAGATTCACTCCGTTGACTACTTTCACAAACACGACGACTATTTTTGGATCCTGTTGCGCACTCGCAGCGAAGCTATGTGGCTACGGCTGCTGTCTATTTGGCTGCTGTTGTGCATGCCTCTGCTGGGCCGGCCGGTGGATGAGTGGATTACCTTATGTCCAGACATAATCAGGGTATGTTCTAGTATTTTTTTTCTTCTTTCTCCTTCCGACTTCTGTCCCTCTTACACCGTTTGCTTTGTTTTTCCTATCCCATTGTGATTTGTTGTGTCATAGTGTTCCTGTATGGCGGTATCGAAATTAATGGTTAGGAGAACTGAGACATGCTGCTAGATCGTGCTTTGCTTGGCTGTAGTACATTCTTTTGTTGCAACTAATGGTTGGGAACTAATTAAAATAATTCGACCTGCTGGCTAGGCGTTCATCCTGAGTTTTTTGCATTAAGGTTAGTTACTCGATTTCTAAATATACAGTACAAATTAACTTACTGCTTTTCATTCACATAAGCTACTTGGTGGTATTAGTGGTATTGTTAAGCTGATCAAAGTTATCATGAAATTAAGTTTTACACAGCACACCTATCTATTTTATGCAATTCTAGCTAATATAAATATATAAAAATGTGTGTTGTGTTGTCTTTAGTGTTTGGTTGGCTTTTTTATATGACGTTTTCGTCCCAATCCTGTGTCACTGCACATTATCGATATAGTCTCTTTGCGTGACCTATCAATGTGCTTTTCCATATCGAGCTGGTCGAGTGAGATCCGCAAACCAATTAGCAGGAGAAATATGGAAACAAAGATCGGCTTTGGATATCTGTGAACAGGTTTTCCCATTAGCAATACCATGCATGTGAGCATATCTGTGACTATGTGAGCAAGTCTCAATCGACGCTAGCTGCTCACCACCGTACCGAAAAGCTAAAGAACACGGCCTTGTCACAGGACGACCTCGCGAATCTGACGGCGACGTTCACGGAGCGCCGCGCCGCTGCTCCATGGTCATGGTCGCCTTGGCCATGACCTCACCGGACACGACGAAGCCGAGCCTGCAACTATGCAACGCGTGGTTCCCACATAGCTCATTAAACGGAAAATAGTTGCCATAGAGTTTCGTTCGGTCCACGTCAAGGCACAACCGCTAGCGGACGTGTGGGCCACTAAATGGGCTGAAATAACTGGTATGGGCTGCAGAATGATTGTCATAGACCAAGTAAGCTTATCTGGTCTATCGTGAAATCTATTCAGAGCCTGGACACTGTCTCGTTCTATCCCGCGCCACTGTCTCGTTCTATCCCGCGCCACTGTTAAACATGCGACACGTGTCCCACGGACGCGGTTTCCGCGCGAAGCGCCGCGCATGCACCATGCCATCCCACGCTAGACATGCATGCAAGTACTTTTGGTATTAGGTTGTGTCTCTTTTTTTTTCTTCTAATGAAATTTTCTCTTAAATTACTTATCCGATCTATAATCCGATTACACCGTTGTGTTCGTAACAATTAAATCTTTACAACAAGATCTCACATGATTATATTTTGATGAAAAATCACAAATTAGTTCTGAGGATGTAACTTTTAATTCTGGAGATGTAACTTTTAATTCTAAATATGTAACTTTAGTTCCGAGGAATGTAACTTCTATAGAATGTAGCTTTTGTTCTAGAGGATGTAACTATTAATTTTGAAGGATGTAACTTCTATATGATATGGATGTAACTTTTAGTTCTGAGGGATGTAACTTTTAGTTCTGGAAATGTAACTTTCTATAAGATGTATCTTTAATTCTAGATGATGTAACTTTTATTTGTGAAGGATGTAACTTCTATAGGATGTGGATGTAACTTTTTAGTTCTGTGGGATGTAACTTTTAATTCTGGGGATGTAACTTTAGTTCTGAGGGATGTAACTTCTATAGAATGTAACTTTTGTTCTAGAGGATGTAAGTACTAATTTTAAAGGATGTAACTTCTATAGGATGTAGATGTAACTTTTAGTTCTGATGGATGTAACTTTTAGTTCTGGGGATGTAACTTTCTATATGATGTATCTTTAATTCTAGAGATGTAACTTTTATTTGTAAAGGATGTAACTTCTATAGGATGTGGATGTAACTTTTTAGTTCTGAGGGATGTAACTTTTCTATAGGATGTAACTTTTATATGTCTAAAAAGTAACTTAGTGAAATCTAAAAGTAATTTAGACATATCATAAAAGTAATTTATGATTTTTCATCAAAAACATAATCATGTGAGATCTTGTTGTAAAAATTTAATTGTTACGAACACAACGGTGTAATCGGATTGTAGATTGGATGAGTAGTTTAAGAGAAATTTGTATTTAAAGTATAGGTGGATGATGTCTTTTTTTAGATGGAGTGGATTTTTTCTTTTTTGGAGGGTTGCGCGCTAAGGTCTAACTGGCGCCCGGTGTTTGTCTAGTCACGTCCCTGGTCCATAGGAGCGTCGTTTGGGAGGACGGCGGAAAGTCCATGACAGTAGCGAAGAGGCTGCAAGCAGGCAAATTAACCAACTAAACTTAACGTGTCGGAGTTAACCAACTGTATTGTCACGCCCTGACCCGCCTACCTGGGCTGGGTCAGGCCCGCTAACACATGGCTGCTCTCTAAGATATCAAGACTTTCTCATAGACCAACACATGTCTTTTCTGCGCACTTTGTCCTCACTCATGTACACCCGGGACAGACTTCCCGGTTGGTCACCCATCCTTGGAGTTCTCTCAAGATGAGCTTCCGGAAAAGAAGTTGCAACTTGTTGACATGAGTATTCTATCAATCCTATTAAGCCCTGGGTTCGGATGTCACTTACACCCACCCTTAAAGGACCCGACGTCCCCGTTGGTCCACATACCCACACTTGGGCAAACAACCAGGATCGTTCCCCTCTTGGCCACGTCCGTGTGTCCAGGTCCGGTCCATGTGCCATGCCGTGTCCCCGCAGGGCCCACACGACATGCGCAACATGCCAGCGCCCCTACGCCCACACGCGCCCGTGAAATCGCGAGGGTCGGCTTTGATACCATTTGTCACGCCCCGACCCCCCTACCTGGGGTCGGCTTTGATACCATTTGTCACGCCCCGACCTCCCTACCTGGGCTAGGTCGGGCCCGCTAACACATGGTTACTCTATAGGATATAGAGACTTCCCCACAGACGAACACATGTCTTTTCTGCTCACTTTGTCAGGTCGGGCCCGCTAACACATGGCTACTCTCTAGGATATCAAGACTTCCCCACAGACCCATCCTGAAATTACTCCAAGCCAAGCAGCATGCTTAACCTTATAGTTCTCTTAAAATGACCTTCCGAAAAAGAAGTTGGAACTTGTTGACTTGAGTATTCTATCAATCATATTAAGCTCTGGGTCGGGATGTCACATGTATCGAGTTGAACGTGCGGGAGTCTCTGTTTCACATTCTCAGCCACAAAGCGTTCTGATTGCTGTGAAAACCAAAGGCCCATGAAGACCCGGTCCTGTTTTTACTAATTAAGTCCGTTACTGAATAAATAAAAGAATTATGGCTATGTCTATATAGTGAGAAATATTTACACTGCCGATGATAGAGAATAAAATGAAAGGATGGTTGCGGGAATGAACCCTCGTAACTTCTATCCTCTCTTACTATTCTATATTAGAGAACCCTTGGACTATACTCGGTACGGCAGTAAATATTTTTCTAACATATCATGAGCACAATGTTCTACGTAAGACACGACAAAAAAAAAAAGAAGAGATAGAGATTTTTCAATTCTATTTGCATCTTTTTGAAAGAATTGTGAAAATAAATTCGCATTCTCGTATTAGTTCCGTTTTGCCTACCTCCGTTCAATTCCATCATGAGCCGACTGCAGTCACCGGTAAACGCTGTTTGGATCATTTTTTCCCTGTCACATCAAATATTTAAACACTAATTAGAAGTATTAAATGTAGCCTATTAATAAAATCCACTCTATATTTTGGACTATTTCGCGAGACGAATCTATTAAGCCTAATTATTTCATGATTAGTAAATGTGATGCTATAATAAATATTTGCTAATCGTAGATTAATTAGGCTTAAAAAAATCATCTCGCGAATTAGCCTTTATTTATGTAATTAGTTTTATTATCAGTCTATATTTAATACTCATAATTATATTCTGGGTGAACAGAACTAGCGAACTAGTAGCACATCTGCCAACGCTGTAGCAGCTGACAGCCTGACACCCACCGCCGAATCAACCAGAGTTCGCACGACTAAAACGGCGAGGTCAACAGATGGAAAGATAAACAAAAATGGCAACACAGGGCATGCCGCTCCCTGCACGCCTGCCGACGTCGCCCTGGACGCGGCAGACAGGTTCCAATTAAGAGAAGAAAGCAGGAAGTAGAAACGAACTGAAAAAATTGAGGCATCGACGGTAACCGCAAGCCGCTGCCTACTGTATCACTAAGCTACCACGAGGGAAAGAAGAAAAAAGGAAAGAGAAGAAATGGGGGAAAAGTTCTCGTTTTTTAAAATTAAGCCCTGAATTATCGAAAATTGTGCGCATGTCCGTCGTCATGTGGATTGTATTAGTAGCACCCCAAGAACTATGGAAAATCCCATTTCGGCCCTCCATTACATGGAATTTTGCAAAGTGACCCTTCGACTTTGTAGATTTAACAAAATTTCTTATATATTGCGTGAAATTAATTGAAAATTGGAAATTGGTCTATTTTATTTGTTTTTCTTGTTTATGAATTATTTAAAGTAAATTGGTGTGTAAGCAAATATACATGGCCGACTTGAATACGCGTACAAACATAAAAATCGATTGGATACACATCCGTTGCTGATTTGGATCACTAGCATGAATGCTGCTTGGATGCAAGATGTAAGTTGTATAGAGTTTCACTCAATACCATAGAAGTTGATCGTGAAACATGTTCCTAAAAACATGGGTAGAATTACTTTAAAATTGAATCTTATTGGTAGTCAACCATGAGTTTATTGACTAGAAAGTTGAAAACGTAATATGGATGTTATGGGATCTTGGTTCGGACAATGTCAATAAAACATAATATAGTATTGCAATGAATTTATTGGAAATATAAGATCCCAAAATGAAGTAAGATAACGGTTCGAATACTGTTAACTTCGAATTTGAGTATTAATTGAATACTTGCTTGAAAGCAAATTATGCTTAAGCTAGCAGCAAGAGCATGCGATAGATTTAACATAATTTATCAGTCCAGCCGCACTCCAAAAGAATCCAGAAAAATAAAAAAAATCAGGAAAAACATTGATATTGCACACATATATACTACCACCGTCCCAAATACTTGTCGTTTTGAATTTATGTCTGTAACGTTTGACCATTCGTTTTATACAAATTTAGGAAATTTTTATTTATTTTTTTACTTTCTTTGTTATAAAAAGTATTTTAAATATGAGATACCTTTTTGTATTTGCACTAGTTTTTTTATAAGACGAATCACTACTGGAGAAAGAGGCTTTACCCCTGGTTCGTAACTCCCTCTAGCCCCGGTTATCGATCCGGGGTTATCGATCTGGGACTAGAGATCCCGATCTTTAACCCCGGTTATATAACCGGGCGAAAGATATATCTTCGAATCCGGTTGGTAACACCAACCGAGATCAAAGATGGATGTGCCACGTGGAGCTGGCACACCCATAGTGATCACGGTTGTTGTTACCAACCGCACCAACCAGGGTCAAAGATCTTTTTTCTTTTTTTTTCATATTTACCGACCGGTGCTGCATTGTTTATATATATTATGCATATATGTATATTTATATGTAATATAAAGGAAAATTATATCCTACTACCGGGAGTAGCTACTCCCTCCTCACTGACTACCAATCTGCACGTTCATTTGGTTAATTAATTATATAATTAACTAAGTAGTTTATTGCTTGATTATCGGATCCATCCAAACAAACTTTATCTTCTGTAGCCGTGTACAGCAGAATCAGCAGCATAATATCTTCTGATATTCCAACTTAAATCATGTGCAAAAAATTGGTTTGCTTTCGTACCTTTGCAGCAGAAGATAATCAAACATTTCTAATTAATTAGTGGATTACAACCACTCATATGTGTTGGTGAGGGGCAGAACACGTATACATGAGGGACAGAACATAATCACCTGTTGGCTATTTTAAGCAGAATATGTGTTTCTGCACGTACTCCTATTTAAGATTTTTCAAATTTCTGTTTGCATGCAATCGGCAATCAAGCAAATATTTCAATTTATAAGTACTCCCTCCGTTTCAGACTGTACGGCATCCTACGTCTCTAGTAGGGCGTCTTATAATCTGAAACAGAGTGTATTAGTTAATTATTTAATTGTATAATCCAGTTATTGGATCCACTAACACAAACCGTTAGGAGGAGGGAGTAGCTACTCCCGGTAGTAGGATATAGGTGTCAAATATATATATATACACGTACGTATATATATACATATACATACGTACGTACGTATATATATACATATATATATAGAAGTACTACGTGGTACGCTGCGTGCCACCAGATTTGAGAGCTCCCATAGTCCTCCCAACGATGTCTAGTGAATTTTTAACTAGGATCGTCCACCCAACTGACTAATCCCGTATTTCTTAAATATGAGTAAAATTTTAACTACCCACCAAACCACTTTCCCGATCAATCCCGCGCAACTAAAATATGAGTAAAATTTTAACTCGTGCGAGGGTGACCGAAGAATAAAATTTTAACTCGCATTAGGGTTGTGCTGGAGGGTATTTGAGAGCGGAGAGTAAAATTTTAACTCACACAAGGGATGTGCGGGAGGGTAATAGGAAAGCAGTAAAATTTTAACTCGTACAATGGATGTGGGGTACAGAAAGATGAGTTAAATTTTAACTTGCACAATGGAATTGCGGGAGGGAATAGAAAAACGAGAATTCCAGACATGTGAGTCGCGCTACCACCTTCGTACCGCGCGGCACGCCATGTAGCATGACCGTATATATATATATATATATATAATACCAAAATTCATATTTACACTTAGTAATTTTTTACATATATAAAAATGTACATATATATGTACAAATCTCGAAGCACTGTCGCTATGAAAATTCTACGGCTTCGAAGTCGAAGGGCCGACGCTACGAATTTAGTCGTCCATGTAGAATTCTCCCGCGGGATAAAAAATTTGTTCGTTGATAAATCCCATCAATTGTTCTTGAACGGCCCGACAAATCCATATACTATCATTTGGAAAAAGAATAAGATATAAATATATGAAATTACAAGAAATCGAGACAAAATTAATGTATGTATGATTTTTTACGTACTCTGAAATTATGGAAAACCTGTGATGGGGAGAGATTACGAAGATAGTCGCATACGACATAGCCGCACAATTAGTTCTGATTTTCTGCTTGTCAACCTAAAGTAGAAATGACGAGAGATTCAATATAATGTAAATTAATTAAAGACTTAACGTTTTTTAAAGATGCACTCACCTTAAGTTTATAAATCCATTCAAGTTTTTTTAAAAGTTCCCGCTGATCAATTTTCGGAACCGATCTCACGTCCTATGTAAAGTAGCAGACTATGTTAATTTATGTTCGTGATCCATTTAGTAGCAATTGCAACATTCGTAATGACAATGTTATATATTATAGTTATTACTTGACTATTACTGCATTAATTTGTGTGAAGAATAACAAATCCTTATCCATTTAGTCAAAGACAAGGACGGTTGAGTGGGCCACGTTGAATGCAAAGAGTACCCAACGGTAGCTGTAAATAGCGTGAGATGATATATATAACACTATATATGTTGTACGGCACAAAAATCCATTTCCTAAAATGGTTTTGTGCTAGGAAATGGACAATACTGGCCTCGACACTATGCTCTTGGGCTTGCACCATAAGCGTGTTAATTTGCCGAGGGTCCATGAATGCAATATGGTCATTTTTATTTTTGATGGCCCTTTGCATCTCCATTCTACAACGAATAGGAAGACTTTTTATTAGCTACACAAGGAGCTAAGGAACGAAGTGCACTACATTTAAATCATACTTACATGACCCAAGCGGTGATCATAGAGACGCCGAGGGTGTCAAGCTGGTACAAGTCGAAGACATTCTTAAATGGGATCCATACATAATCATCCTGACGGGTGAAGTAGTCCATCGAGCGAATCTTCGCTCCAATTGTATCACTACCATCGGCAGACGCTTTCATGTACCACTCATGGAATCGGTGCATCTGTGTACCGACTGTCTTCAAAACATTAGCTGGGAGAAATGGTTCACCTGCTACATAATCGGGTTTCGGCTTCGCCTCTGCAACTAGGATTGTTTCATCTTCCATAAGTTGGGCCCTTGTAATCCCGGCGTCTTCCATGAATGACCGTATCTGCTCCTCGCTAGGCGGCAAAAATGAAGTCTGGCAGAGCTCCTTTTGCGGTTGTTTTCCGAGCTGAGCCACTTCTTTGCCTGCGCGTGTGGCCTTTTGACGAGCCTTATTCAATGTTCTCTTGTAGTCAGAGGCTGGTTTTGGTGGTGGCCTTTTAGTAATTTTTTTTGGCCCCTTCGGAAAGCTTGGCCTTGTCCGTTGGTATGTCGAACGGATTCTTCTCCTTTGGCTTGATGTGCTCTATCACTTCCCACTTCACGGCCTCATCCAGCTCCTCTAGAGTGAGCTCGTACGATAGTTTCTTGAGGGCCGGAATGTTCAGTTGCTTGAATTTGGGCGGGGAGGGGACCCTGTCGGTGCACAACCCCTATTCCCGTATCCTCGTTTTTGACGGAGGAGGTGGAGGAGGTGCAGTAACATTCTAGGAATAGGAGCCCAAGGAGATGTCTAGGCGCATGAGCCGAAGGAGATGGAGGTGGCAAAGGACGTGGCAGAGGTGATGGAGGAACAGATGCCTCTTTCTATGCCCCTATTTGCAACTAGGGTACAACGACTTCCTGTGGTCCGCCAACATACGCTCTATTTTTCAGGCCTCCTGTTCAGTTTTTGCAATCCTCCTATTCAGTTTTGCAGTCCTCCTGCACGTCCTAAATTATCTGATCAAGATCATCTGCAACTACGTTATCTTCAAAACACCCCTATGTATCCACCATATCCTCAAATCCACCATAATGACCCCATTCCGAAATGTTCTCGCCTTCCGCTTCACCTTCTTCCATTGGAACACCTAGCTCTCCATGCGAGGTCCAACAATTATAGCTCAGCATGAACCCCGACTAGAACAAGTGAAAATGAATAGTCCCTGTTGCAGAATACTCCTTGTTTTTGCACCTGTTACATGGACAACGAATAAAACCATCCGCTTGTTTATTAGCCTTGGCCAAAGTCGAAAAATAATGCACACCATTAATAAACTCATTCGACCGTTGGTCCGCGTTGTACATCCATTGTCGATCCATCTACAGGAATAATGTAAGGAAATCATGAAAATTATGGCTAAACAAAAATCATTCTAGTTTAATAATTTGCTACACAAATACCCTCTGCACCTCTTACTCTGTGATGACGTGATAATCCAACACGAGAAAATTCTCTATTAAAGTTCCTTAATTATCAAGAAATGATAAAGTACGAGGTGCAGGTGGTGTGCGGTTGTTTTGGATAGTTCCATGTATTCACAATCCCGAACAAACCAACCGTGACACTATCTGCACCTCTCACTCTGTGATGACTTGATAATCTAACATGAGGAAATTTTCTATTAAGGTTCCTTAATTATCGAGAAATGATGGAGTACGAGGTTCAGGTGGTTCGTGCTTGTTTTGGACAGTTCTGTGCATTCACAGTCCCGAACAAACCAACCAAGACACCATTTGAACCTTATACTCTGTGATGACTTGATAATTCAACACGAGAAAATTTTCTATTAAGGTTCCTTAATTATCAAGAAATGACAGAGAACGAGGTTCAGATGGTCCGCGGTTGTTTTAGACAGTTCCATGCATTCACAGTACTGAACAAACCAACCGCAATACCATCTGAACCTCTCACTCTGTGATGACTTGATAATCTAACATGAGGAAATTTGCCTCCACCACGAAGAATTTTCCTATTATATTTCTCAATTATCAAGAAATGACATAGTACGAGGTTCAGGTGGTGTGTGGGTGTTTTGTATAGTTCCATGCATTAACAGTCCTAAACAAACCAACCGCGACACCATCTGAACCTCTCACTCTGACTTGATAATCCAACACGAGAAAATTTCGTATTAAATTTGTCAATTATCAAGAAATTACAGAGTATGAAGTGCTTGAAATCATCAAGTTGTGTTGGACAGCTCCGTGCATGCATTACTCCGAACAAACCAACTTGATGACCAAGCATTTCGCACTTTGTGATGACTTGATAACCTAGGAAATTTTTCATTTAATTTTCCTAAAATTTTACTTGCTTTTGTTTGAAGTGCTTCAAATTTTATATTAAATTTCCCAAAATTTCTCTCTCATCATTTTCCATCAACAATTTTAGAGACACTAATGTATAAAAATATTTATATAAATGTTAACAAAGTATATGCCACACTCGAGTGCGTCTTTCTCGATGGAATAGGTGTTAGTCTTCGTCGTTGATGAGACGACGAAGACTACCACCTACTCCATCGAGAACAACGCACTGGAATGTTACATATTTACCGTTATCGAGTATATGGCGCCATATAAAAGAAAATAAATTCAAAACTTCTTGAATAAATTGCATGAACTAGCCTAAAGTCATACACCATACAATGTCAACGAACTAAGCTAGTTCTTGCTCCAACTTGAAATGAATAAGCTAGTTCTTGCTCAACAACTAATACACCGTAAACCACCTCGTATTTCTCTAAATATAAAGCATAAAAAGAGCTATAATAAAAATGTATAACAAGAGGAAGATTTTTTTCACCTTTCAACCATAAATGGACGGACGAATCGATCGAAATCTCGTGAAAATGGTGGCCAACAATAATGAGCTAGCGAGCTGAGAGCAGCTGGGGAAGAAGATAAGGTGTTATAAGAGGTGTATTGTCCCGGTTTGTATCACAAACGGGGCAACAGTGACCATCTTTAGTCCCGATTGGTATTACCAACCAAGACTAAAGATGCCCCAACCCCTGTACAGCCTTTGACCGGAACTGAGGATCATCACCCCGCCCGGCAGGTTTTGAACCGGGGCTAAAGATTACATTTAGTCCTGGTTTCAATTTTTTCAGGACTAAAGTTGATTTCATCTCTCCGGCCAAAGATCATCTCTCCAGTAGTGAATAGTCAAACTTGCAAACAAAAACTCAAAATGTCGTCTAATTTAGGATGGAGAGAGTAAGACAAGTGTACGTGTGTGGTACAATATCTGCCATTATCGTTATAGAAAAATAAATTACAGATGGCTATTCCCTATAAGCCAGCAAATGACCAGGACGGAGGTCTAGGATGCTGACAACGAGATCAGTCAGACCTAGAGATACAGGTGGGCCGGATCTAGAGATACAAGTGGGACAGATTAGAGCGTTTTGATTTTTGGGCCTGAAAGATCACTAGTTGACATCAATGGCATGGTTTTTCTTTTTTTTTCAAGACTGAAAATGTTATTATTTGATTACATAGACTGTCAATATTTTGTATTACTAGCATTTTGCCCGTACGTTGCAACGGGACCGGAAAGAAAAGGTTAATAGTTGTGGCGATGAGTCGATTTTGATGGTTGTGGCGCTTGCCTCACCCTCTCTCAATGTTGATATGCCTTCTTCATCTCTCATCAGTGAGCCAAACTGCAATGCCTGAACAAATCTAGATTTTGTCAAAGTTTAATTGGACCTATAACATTAAAAGTTTACCGGTTTCAAAAAAATACCAATACTACCAAAAAATTATCACTTTATAGCATTACTTATCACATCAATTATGTTCTTTAAAAATGACGTCATTGTATTTGCACTTTATGTTATTTTATGGGGTTAGTATATCTAGATTCACTCTGATCACATGGGACGCAGTTACACTTATCAGGATTCAGTTACCTCTTGATTCTCTTTCATTCGTTTTATCTCTCTTGCTTTCCCCCTTTTTTTCTTCTCTGTTACCGGAGTACCGGACCTGAGCATCTAATTCCTGGCTTCTCCGATGGGTGCTTCGGATCTTGACACGCTAGGACAGTGGCAAACTGGCAATTGATGGGCCGACGGAACCCCGACGCACCTGGTGGACGCGAGCCCAGGACTGGCAATTAATGACGAATAGTACCGCCACCGGCCGTGGATTAACAGTGGGCACTGGGGTCGAGGCTGGCGGCGCGCGGCGTGGACGCCATGGTCCGGGAGCTTACGGTTTGTTCCGAAGGGCATGTACACGCGGGATGTGTGCGACTCACGTAGAGCGTCCGTTTTGCCCTTGCTTTCAGCTTTTTCGCGTACGCACTTGGTTGAGGGATGACGGAATCACGCGGCTAAGCGATGTGCGGGCATCGCAGAGACTCAGACGATGGACTGACGAACGACCGAAATCGCCAACCAAAATTCGAAACGGAGTAGGAAGTGACGTACGAAAATATTGGACCGGAAACACTAGAAACTTTGAACCCATAAAGTAAGCATAATCTTGAAGTATTCCACCTGCATTACTCATGCCATCACAGTTTCAGCTATCTCGAAATTAATCATAGTTTTTTTTAAAGAAATTCTTGAAATTTATCCTTAGGTATTTATAGTACTACTTCTCTCATCGATTAACTCGCATTTTGATTTCTCTCTCTTACCCCAACGACCCTCTCATGTCCTATGTATTGTAACCTTTATCTACATATATAAGCATTTACAAGTGGATGTGATATTTCCTAGTGATCAAACATTTGTCTAGGTTCAACGTACTAGGAAATATAACATCTACGTAAAAAGTACTTTAATAGAAGTATATAGCATTATAGTCTTTTTCTCTATCCTTCATTCACATAATCAATCCAAAATTCCCTATATATTTGTGGGCTGAGAGACTATAATATGTATAAGTATTAGGAATTTTATTCCACTAGATCATGGATAGATTTATGGATATTTGTTTCGTTCAAAACTAAAAGTCCATCAAATTTAATTTGACACAGGTACTTCAAGCTAGGATGAAAACACAGTCCGAACCAGTAGGAAATGATATTATATTATAATAATATGTATATAAATGGTATTGGTAAGTCAATTTCACTGTTCAGTGATGACTTTAATAGGACGCACACAGAAATCACAAAACTTTTAAAACAGTAATGTTCAGTATGAAATCATTTTTATATTTTTGGAAACGGTATTGGTACAATCGAGAAATTTTTGTACCGATTGCGTCTGCTTCCATACAGAAATATAATCATGTATGTACGTAGTACCAATAACAAATAGATCTTCAATCTGAAATTGTGTTAATAAATTTCTGACCGACCGTGTGGTCACTATGAATATCAATCACTTTGCCTGCCGGGCGTGGTTTACATCATTTTATTTCCATTATTTGATTTTCAGTTTTTCACAACTATGGATAGATAATAATAGCTATAGCTATAGTGACCATAACTATGAATATATATCACTTTGCCTGCAGCCCATTTTGAAGGTGCTACACCTTACTTCTATGATAACAGTCACATTTTTTAAATGCCCATCTATAACGTTTTCCTCATGACGTTGTATATTTTCGTCATTGAATAATGAATATGTATGACGATTTTTTTGTTTCGTCATGGATCACCTGTGACATTGGTTCGGTACCAACATTTATGACGAAAGTTAAAACAACGTCATAGAAATTATGAGCAAATTCGTCACCAATGATGCATAATAGTTTGCCACATGGATTGATACGTAGAACACATGAATGGTTCAAATTTCTCTTTTTAACCTACAATTAAAATTTGTAATTGGTATTTCTCACTCATAATAACTTCAAATTTGATGGTTCTTTTTTCTGTTTTTTATAAAATCATGATCTTTCATTTAACTGCATTGTTTTGTATTAATTGCTATTTATTGGATATCATAAATAGATAATATAAATAAACATGTTGTTTCATAATAATTACTAATTCAAGTTTATATTCTCTATTATTATGTTAAACATAAGATTGTGTCTAAATTTGAGGTGCATATAATTTTAAATTTATTATCTTTATCACATAGCTTGTTTCCTTTTTTATTTTATTCCATCATTGTGAAGTAACACATAAAAATAATTATCTTAAATACATCAATATATTTTTCAAATGTAATAGACTATGTGTAAGTTGTCTTGTAAAAGTTTCAAGAATTTTGGACTTGATTTACTATTTTCTATATGTTAATTAAATTTCTAGATGGTTATCGAAATTAATTCGAAATTGAACTATGTGTGTATCTAATAAGATACCAAAAGTTGCAGAAAAATAATATTTGGGCTCATAAGTTTTATTATATCTCATGTCCTAGAGAAGGATAAAAAATTAAATTATTTTCTAAGGATAATTCAAACTTATATCTCCAAATTAATACATAATAATTATAATAATATACTCCCTCTGGACGCGCGGCGAGTAGCGATGCGGTGGCACGGGGAGGGCCGGACCCGTCGCCTTCGGCCATCTCCCTCATGGATCCGGCGGTGCGTGGCGGCGTGGAGCGCAGCGGCGGCGCGGGGAGTGGCCAATCCGCCACTTCCGGCCTTATCCCTAGCGGATCCGGCGGCGGGGAGGTGGACGCGCGGCAGCAGCAGCATCGAGCGAGGCAGCGGCTCAAGGACGGAGATTGCGGAACCTGTAAACATGAATAAGAGCAGCAGGCCATTGCTGATTACTTAGATAGATTGGGGAAACCACACACAGGTACAAGTATGTTTTGAGTTTATTCGGTACCTTTCTTTGTTGGCTGATCACTGTTCCAGAGAAGATAATACTATAACACCGATATTTGCATTCTCCTAGGACAAGCAGTAACTTGAATAGAAGATTACTTTTAGTTTCTTGAAGAAGTACGTACTGGCGTACTGCTAATTTCAGAGTTAAAGAAAAATGAACTAGATTTCGTGAAGCTATCATTTAAACTAGCACTAGCATTTAGAAGGATGGTAGTAACCTGTTATCATTCATTTGCTGGCTGGGACAAACTATCTGAATATTTGCAGAGTTTCACTTTGCAAGCTGGGAAACAGTTTTTGCTCATTCGCATCAGGCAAAAAGGTTTTTGTTTCTCAATGATGCACAGATTTTGTGTGGTTCTAGAAAATGATGCACAGATTTATTTTTTATTAGAGTATGTGCATATGGAGGGTAATATAGCAGCATATCTTTGTGCTAAACAGGCTACATTCATCATGGTTCGATTACCTTCTTGTTGTTGTTAATCAAGCTAGATCGATCACTCAAGGTGTACGTCTTTTAAATAGAAAACTAGGCCATGTCGGTGATCTTTCTAATTAAGATCTAGTTTTATGATCTTGTGCTCCCAGTGGTGGGTTTGGGCGTAATGCTGTTTCATCCGAGTCGTTTGATGGATTTTGTTGTCTATAAACACTAATCACCATTCAGACTCAATTCATGCCTAGAGATTTATCTGCTACACAAAATAGATTGGTTAATAAAAAGTACCAAATCTACCCTGGAATAAAGGTGCTTTGTTTTTATGTGCATCAGCTAGCAATACCATTTTTCTTCCTGTTTAAGCCTAATTAGTAAGTGGTATATTTCAACAGTATGCTCAAGAATATACTAAACTTAGTAGCGTACGAAGTATTATATATTTCTTGCATATGCCCTTTCGTTCACTCATTTCTGAAAATTTATTTTCAGATGAAGCAAAGGAAGACGGAGGTGTTGGCTAAGCATTATGATTTGCAAACTATTAATTTTCTGCACATCCGTTTGGGGATTGGTGACCTTCCCCAAAGAAGAGAATTTTTGGCTGTTGTGAATATTGGATGTTTAATGTGATCTTTTGGATGTTAATTGTGCTACAAACATTGTAATATACGGCTTGTCATTATGCCTTTCTAGGCTTTTGAAATGGGCTTGGCCCACTCATATTTCTTTGTCATGAAAATGTATATAATATAATTGAGCTAAAAATTTACACATGGCTCATTTGTGATTGTGCCACATGGCTCAACACGATACAACCATGTGTATCAATCTAATGTTCACCACGTGTCGTAAAAGAGGAGTTAGATGCTGTACAGGTGGATCCATGTAACGACCCAGAAAAATAATTAATTAATAAATCAGTTGTTTAATGAATTTTCTAGAATAAGTTTAAAATGCTAAAAGAGGCTAGGTTAAAATTTATGGAAAATTTTCAACTTGAAAGTAGACAAGATAAAATTTTATTAAATACTTTGATGTCTTAAGTATTTATTAGATTTTTCTGGGATTTATTTGAGCCTTTGAAGTATTTTTAATAAACAAAAAGCATTTCATCAATTCCTTTAATTACAAAAGTGTTTTCTTTTTCCTTTTCCTCTCCCGGGCCGAATTCCTTCCTTTTGGCCCATTTTCTTTCTCTCCTTCCCTCCACCTGGCGGCCCACCTCTCCTTCTTCCTCCCCCTCCCTTCCTTCCAGCAAGTAGGCCGGCCCACGACCGAGCCAGCCAAGGCAGGCCTCTGCCCAGCCGCGAGCGAGCAGGCCAAGGCCGCCTTCAAGCCCGCGACCAAGCAGCCGCCGCGCAAAGTCTGCATTTTGTCCTCGCGAGCGCGCGCATGAGCAGACCAGGCCGCACCCCGCGAGCGAGTGAGGCGCCGCCCAAGTCTGCATGTGGTCCTCCTTCGCCCGCGCACAGCAGCCGCACGGGGCCTGCATGTCAGGTGCTTCTTCAACCTCCAGCCGCCTGTTTCCTCCCGATCCGGCGCCGAATCGCCTTCAAATCCGGCCGTTTCTCCATCGAATCCCGCGGGATTTTTGGGGATTTTATTCCTTCGCTCTCCTCTTTCGTTTTCCGCAAGAATCGAAGCCCGAAACCTATCCAATTTCACGGATTTTGTTTCCTACTCGAGCCCTAACCCTAGCCGCCGCCGCGAGCTTCTTGGAGGCCTAGACCTCGCCTCCCTCTGCTATAAATAGGACCCCTACCCTTATGTGGACTAGGGTTGCCGATCTTCCGAAAGGTTCTGACAACCAACGATTTGGGCGGAGTCGCAACACACGTCGATCCGGCTTCTTGAGCCCCGCAATCGCAGCACCACGTCTCCTCTGGTTACCACCCGTGCCGGAACACAGATGGCCTCACCGAGAAGACTAATCCCTGTTTGCGAATCGAAGAACACAAACAAGAACGAGATAGATAGCAACTAAAATTGCAGATGAATGATTAAGCTCACGAGTTGGGGTCTTACAAATCGATCAAGCGGCGAAACTGTTCTTGACAGAAATAATCTAAGCAAAACCCAACCCTAACCTAGGCGAC
>CM002482.1:2752538-2815409 GCA_000325765.3 Leersia perrieri | reverse complement strand
AACTTCTTTGATCATCCATACATTGCTCATGCCCGGATTCTTTTTCTTCTCCCAAGCAAGTACCTCTGCAAATGAAAACACACAAAATTCATCGTGTAGCAATATTTGTTCAAATATATAGTAAGTAAATCTAACATAGAACATATACACCTTTGGTTGATGAATATATAAGGTAGTCATGCTCATATCTAAGCTAGTTATGTCCTCATCATACCCCTCCCCTCTCTGCACCAAGCCGCAGCGCCCTCTCCCGTGCCTAGTTCACCGCCTCCCTGCGCTCTCCATCGCCGCCGCTTGCCGGAGCTCTTCAGCAAGCCATCCCCGTCACCTCGAGGAGGAGGAGAACACCATCCCGCCGTCCGCTTTTGTCGCCAACCACCGAAACTCCGTCAACCCCGCGAGCCGCCTTCTTTTCGTCGTTGAACCTCGCCGTCCGCCACCTCCCGTCGCCGTTCGTCGTCATTTTCGCAGTGGTAAGGACCGTCTCGCCGTCCTCTCTCTACCGGTATCCTCTTTTGCCACACCATAGATCGTAGCCGCCGCCGGTGATGACATGGCATGCCACCTGGTCCGCCAAGTCATATCACTCGCTCCCGTGGCAGCATAGTAGCGCACGCGTGGCATCTGTTGACCGAGGTTTGACTCGGTTTAATCTGAGCCGTTCAATTCAATGGATCGATCTTAGTCGTCCGTTTCTTTATGATGCAATAATCCTCTCCTTAAAAATAAATAATTATTGCGTCACAATCCTTTGATTTTTTTCTGTATAAGCCCTAAATAAGTTAAAACTTGCTTAATTCATAACAAAATCATCCAAACTCCTATTCGGGTGATTCAACTTGCAAAATTTTCTAAAAATTGAGATCTACACACTAAAAATAGTAGTTGGAGCTTTTGTAGTGTTCTTATGTGTTGTTTTGGTCGTTTTGTTATTTGCCCTTAGTTTCCGTCGTTTCCGAGGACGCGTTCTTTTTCGAGGAGAAGCCCGAGACCGCTTTGCCAGGCAAGCCACATAGTCCCTAGCATCTTTGAGCATGTTGAACCGATGAATTCTCGCTATACTTCAAATATTACATTTATTATTGAATGTCATTGGGTGATAATCCTATATACAATGATTTCCTGTACCTTGATAACCCAGGGCTTAATAATTTGACTAGCTAGAACTATATATCGTTTTAGCTAGATTATTTAGACTTTGCTTAGCCATGCTTAGAAACTATAGGTCACTTATGGGATCATTAAATACTTCACTTATTATTATATTATGTTTAAATAATGATAGTTCACGGCCGTGGTCGTGGTTAGTTTATTAATAACTTGCCAACTAAAATTTTACTAATGGTGGGTTGTGAGCACATGGTATGGTATGGTTGTTGGTTTGTCATGCTCATGACAATTAAGTACCGGTTCGCGAGCTGCTGTTGCGAAGCACTTACCATACTACCCTTAGGCCAAAATGGGCAACGGCTTGATCTGTGGTGTAGCAGGAGGCGATGCGACGCACCTGACTAAGACGTGGCAGGGATAAGCCCACAGGCGGTGCCAGGGGAGTATTCAGTTTAGATGACTTGTAACTGGTGGGTGTGATTGTATCGTTGACTGTTATACCGTGGGTCATGTCATGACTCTCCATTTATTGTAGTTTGGTGATAATTAAAACTTGGTTAATTAATTTGGTATTTTGGGTAATTCCGAGGTTTGGAGTTATTATTGGCCTGGTTAATTGGTTACTCCTGGTGTTGGAGTTAAGGTTGACTTGGTTAATTGGTTATCTCTCGTTTCAGAATTGGTTGGGCAGATACAATCTGGTTCGGTTGCGTGTTGATGATTTAAAATTGTTATTAAATGCAATGTTTTATTAATTATCTCTTATGCTTAAAATTTAATGCTGCTATGCTATATCCATATTATGCCATCCTTTGGGTTATCCCTTGCATATTGCATATTTCCCTTGTTTGTTGTGTGATTTGCGGAGTATTCCATATACTCACCTTGCAATTCCCCCATCACCAGAGGAAGAGCTCTTCATCGACGCTGGAGTTTGGGAAGGTTAGGCTGGAGACCTGGTCGAGTGCCTGTGGAGTGGAGCTGGAGCCACGCTTAGATAGTTTTTTTTGCTGCTTAGATTTTATTTCTTGAGAGGTCCTTTCTACCTCTATAATAAATTTTGTACCGTTAATGCCAATAAAGACCTGTACTCTGATATTGATTTATTAGCTGATTCCTGGACGAGGTAACTCCAATCGTGCGGAATTTTGGATAGAAATTCTAGGCGTGACGATCCACGTGGCATGGCCACATCATCTGTTTATCGTACCGGTGGATCCGCGTGTTCTCAACATGGCATGTCCACATCATCTATTTAGCATTATTAGCTAGCTAGAAAGCGGTTTTATGACGTTGTCTGTAAATTTCTATGAAAAAACAAGTTCATCATGGTAGAAGTAGTTCTATGACAAAGTGCATTTTTTTGTCACAGCGGAATTTCTGTGACGCGACTTCCATGACGAAGTCATTCTTATCATAAATTCGTCATAAAATTTTATCTATGATGATTTTGCCATCTTACATGCCGATAACAAAATATCATAGATATTACATTCTCTGCTAGTGAAGTATCCATTCTAATTCTTAACTAGATATGATGCCCCGCACGTTGCTACGGAAATTTATAAAAAAAAAACAATTAGGATGAAATTCTATTAGATGTTTTAACGCAACGGTTCATGGAAAATTAATATATCGAAAGGCAATATATGACAGCCAATAAATAGTAACATGTGTATATGGACTCAAAATGTTTAGTTACAACGTTTAAACAACAACAAAGTATACAGTGTACTAAATTCTTCAGTAGAATCATGGAAGTAACTGCATGCAAACAAAATTGAAACATACATTGACAACATCAGTAAAGAAGAAAATTAGAAACATCCGTACATCATTACCTATTGCTTATAGGTGAAATATTTCCACTTGTTCAGAAATCACAGCAGAATGCAAAGAGATTTTATACAACAAAACACCAACACCATTCAACTATCCATATCTCATATGAGAAGGACATTTATAAATCATAGGTTTATATGATTTGCTCGTACTTCCATCTTAATTATTTACCAATAAATTACTCTATGGTTGTCTTGTTGTCCAATGGCTTGTGATGAATTAAATAATATCTTGTTAAAAAGTCCAATGGCTTGTTAAATAACATTATGCCTGCTATTTCTTTGACACAATTAATTTAGTGATATCTCCTATTGGTCCCTCTATTCACGTAGTTCTATTATTTTCACATGATGTTTATAAGGTTTTTATAATTACTCATTAAATGATGTATGGTTAGTGTGGAATTTGAGTTTCGAGGAATGTGGGAAGAAATTTGAATAATGATGGTTGATATGGGATAAATAATATTATACATATAATCTCTTATATTTTGCGACAACGCTTAATACCTAGATTACATTTATTTTTTGAGATAATAATGGATATAAACCCGGCCTCTGTATCTATGTTGATATACACAGCAATGACATCTACCAAACTTTAGTCACGAAATCCCCATCCTGGATTTTCATATATGTCATCGTTTTACAAGCATACATGCATACATCGACTTTTATGTGCTGACCACTTATGTATTTTGTCGTCCTGACGAACAAAGCTTTTCCATTTTCCATAAGCAGTCAGCAATCACTTTTTCTGCCATATTCTGCCTGTGTACGTAACATTTATACTTTAATTGTGTCGGTGTGCTGCTTGGTAGCCTACTCTTGTCTGCTTTCATGTCATCATAACTGGTTTGTTCCTTTTCAATAATGGTAAAGTATATGTTTCATTTGAGTGGGCCATGATTTAAACATAAGGCAGAAGCTTGGAAACAGTTGATGAATTGACATTTTTCATATTGTCCGAAATAACACTTTTCATATATTAGGGGCAACAAGAGATACTTCTTTAGGAAGGATTACCCAATGAACAAATTGTTCTTTTCAATTGTAAACCAAGTTGTGTAACATTTTGAAGAATCTGATTAAATATATGAAATGGAAATCATTGATTATTTTCTACAATAATGAGAGTTGACTTTATGATCTATGCAATGTCATTCATATAACGTAGTGCATGTGTTTAGTAAATGTATCAATTGTTTTTCCATGTTTTTTTTTTGCAAAATTTCTACTTTTCCCTTCGTAGTGTGTAAGGCACATCAAAGAACTATTTTGGATGTGCTTGTGGTTCCAATACCTACTCCCTCCTTTCCAAAATAAACAAATTTCTGGCTATAAACCTAAACATAGTAATCCATGTTTATAGCTAGGAATTCGTTTATTTTAGAACGGAGAGAGTAGACCCTAAGCTTTATCTTACCGTTGTTTTTCTATGTCATCGCAAAAAAATGGATGTTATTTTACTCACCTTTGATGATCTTTCATAGATTCAATCATTAAAGGATAAGTTTCTAGCAACTACAATAGTGGGAATTTAGCACGCGCACCTTTCGGCACCATAAACATACATACATCAGTGGGATGATATAATTTTGTCGAAGTGATAGGAATATGAATTAATCTACATGTAGGATAAGAGAACTCTTTCTCACCTGAAATTCTAGCATCAGAGTTAAGGAGCACCCGTGCTTTATTGTCCTCCACGGTGGAGGGGGGCGTATCAATAATTTTCCCTTTCACACCATTGTTGTCCTTAACAAACAATACTCACTCACCGTATACAAGTTTTTTTTTGTCATATGTAAGAGCCTCTCTTATCCGAACAAATAGCTTGAGACCTCTTATGCAAGTACCTTTTCCATTCCACAACGAAAACATGTATTCCAACAGTATATATGAATGCTGCGTTTATTGGTAACCGACATGGACAGTTAATGTTTAACAATATCTCTAGTTCTCTTCAATATGGTATACATGAATGTTTTATAGATAGATGCTTAATGACCATGTCGTTTCAATATCTCCACTTCTCTTCAATACCATTCATTTAATCTATGCAGCTTCATTTAGTAATGATATTTTTAAAAGAGTGTATTCGGTAAATGTGCCATTCAATCATTTTTCATGTTATTGGTGACAAACTTACTACCACTCTCATTGTATGTGACAGGCCAAGAAATATTCCTCGTGCACTCTCAGTTCTTGTCTGCTGCGCACGATCTTGATCCACTACACCAGTTGTGGGCAGGACCATTGACAGTAGAGAGTGAAGCAGGTGACCGAACAGGGTGGCAAAATTTTCCATTTTTAATCCATGTCAATCTACCCCATATGTGTTTAAAGGTCTCGCTACAACAGTTTTGTTTCCTTTGGATCGGATAGATGTTCAATTGTAAGCATGGCAACAATGGCTCACCATGATTCATGAATATGTGAACATGCTTAGTTAAAGATTCCATTTTGTGCTTAAGACAAAATTAATCAATGTATTAGGACATTATTATCCCCCCCCTTTTTTTTAAAAAAAAATCTTCTTCAACTTATATAGAGAGCCGTCCATAATTTCTTCTTCTTCTTGGTATTTTCTAGATATAGGGCCTTAATTAGTGTTTCACAACGGACATCAAATTCCTATGTATGGCGCTGGCTGTGCAATGGTTATTTTCTTTGAATTAATGACAGCTATCATTCGTTTTAGCTATTTTGCATGAGTTTGAATAATTACATTTTACCTGTGCAGTATATGATATTGTTTTTTTTTTGTGTGTTGATCCTATTCAGATACTATAACTTTCAATAGTTTCTTCGTAACTTTCAGAGCAAAATCATATGAAGGTATAAATTCACAAGAGGTTACAACTGATTACACACAACTAACTCACTTTAGTGACAGAAAAGCATTGCATTTCATGTAGTCATGTTTATCCATTTTTTCTACTAGCTAGGTTTGTTCATCCTTCATTCCTTTGGTTCAAACTGGCAGGAGAGGAGCCAAGAATCTATGACAGACAACAGACATGTTGCAAGTGACCTTGCTTTTTCTATTAATTTCATAATTCTTCACTTTAGTTTTCTTGGAGATATATATTCTATATCTAGTGATATATAAAAGGTACATATATAGAAAGATATTGTAGAAATGTGTATATCACCGAACCATATCTGTTGTGAGCTTCTACTACTATCAGAAAATTCGTTTGGATGCCTACGACTTATGGGCATGCATGTGTACGTCTGGTAGTAGAATTTCCTTCCTCTTATAGTCTCTAGTGTTCCCTCTTTTTGATGTCACACTGGTTAAAGAATTAGGAGAAATTTAATTTTCATTTGGACTGAAGAGTTAGCTAAATTTTAGGACATACTGGTTCATCGAATTTTCTCGAGGTTTGTGCATTTCAGGCTTCTGGGTCCATATTATGTATTTTGTATGGTTTCCATATTTTTACCATAGAGTGTTTATCTGCAGGAAAGTGGGTGGAGTTTTCTAGTATAATTTATAATTCCAAATTTGAAGTTTTAAGGACGCATCTGTACTGAAAACTACTATGATACATTATGTTAAGGTTTTCAGTACGTAGGATCACAAGTTCCTGGTCCCACATATTCACACTGTCCAACAATATAAACATTTATAGCATTTGAACTTTGTCCAACAATAAAGAGTTCATAGACTTCCCATCAATCACCTCATATTCAATAATTTTTCATGTTGATTACCCAAAACACCTTTCCAATACCAACTATTTCTCATTTATTAAATGAGGGACATCCAAGTCTTTTTATTTTGAGTGAAGTGCTTGGATGGTCCCTAAACTTGTATATGTGTGTCATCTAGGTGACTGTATAATGCATTTTGAGAGTTTAGGGATCTAGATGACAAACCCATACAAGTTTAGGGACTGCCCGTGGACTTCACTTTTTTACTTTAATCTTAGTCTATGCTAAGAAACCTAGAAATCATTATATTGTCTGAGTTGGATGAAGGGACACTTTTCTATCTTTTTCTCATGTGTAGGAACTAACTGTTTTTTTTTCGAGTAAAAAAGGAACTAACTGGTTTGTGTTTACTAAATATAAACAATGTGAGAGAATATACTATATTAATTTTGAGAAATATTGATATTTAGGGCTTATTCAGGGCCTATTCGGATTACAGGATAGGAAAAACGCAGGATAGGAAAAACGTAGGAATAGGAAAGGAATGTATAGGTAAAACAGAGGAATAAAAAACAGGGGAATATGATCTATAAACACATTTGGATTGCAGGAAAGGAAATAAACAGTAAACCTGTAATTACCATCTATTACCCCTCTAAAATGACTCTTACTAGCAGTACTGCTATATTTACTTTCCCCTTTCCAAGCCGAGATTATCGCCGCCGGCGTCCTCTCTCCTCTCGCCGATGTTGGCTCCAGCCTCGACCCCGTCCCCATCCTCGTCGATCTCCGCTCGCGTGTCGCCGCCGTCGATCTCTCTGTACCGGCCGCCGGCGTTGAGCCGTTGCCGTCAGAATCTCTGCGTGTGGGTCGGTGGCGTCGAAACCGTCGCCGTCGATCTGCCCGTGGGGGTCGTCAGCATCGACTGAGTCGATCTTCGTGCCTGGGCCGACAGCGTCGATCCGCACGCGTGGGCCGGTGGCGTCGATCCCGTTGCCGTCGATCTCTCCGCGCCGGCCGCCGGCATCGTGCCCGCCGATGTCGAGCCTGTCGCCGTCGATCTCCACACGCGGGCCGGCGGCGTCAAATCTGTGAGTTTTGCTACTGATTGATTAGTGGTTGGTTGCATGTTATTAGTGGTTGATTGCCTCGTTGGCTCGCTCCATCGCAAAGGAAACAGAGAAAATGAGGTTTGGGTGGATGTTTTTTTCATGTGTTTTTGACTTGGGATGAACAGTGAAGGAAATTTTCCAGAGTTTTTCCTATGCCTGGTTAGATTGATCCGAACGGTGGGAAAAGGAAAAAATCCTATGAACAGGATTCCTCCAAGAATCCTTTGAAAAAACTCCAAACCGAATAGGCTCTCAGTTTGAAGTAATATTAACTCCATGGGAATAGGAAATATGGAAGAATAGAGATGTGTGACACTCTAATCCATAGAAATTTTTTCTTGAGGTCGGAGTGGATGGAAATTTTTCCTATGGTTTCTCTCTAGTGTTTGTAGGAAAGAAAAATTTTCATTTCATTTTCGCATGACTCAATCTTACAAAATGAATAAGAACTGTAGAATTAATCCTTAGGAATCCAAATCCTCTACTTTTCCTCCAAAACGAAAAAACCCTTATTCACTGTAATTTGTCTAAAATTATTTGCTTTAACAATTTTTGTATGCTTTATGAAAGTGCGTAGGTGCACTGTTTCGAACAGCAAAATTTCAGTTTCCTTTATTCAAGTGTTAGGTTCAATTTCCGTTAGGAATATAAAATATGAAGCCTCCATGACTTATTTGTGTAAATCCTAATGTCAGAGTCTAGCTAGCTAAGGATTAGGATAACATAATAGGCACCATCCATTGATAGTGTGATCATTGTTGTTTGCCATTCCGCCTAAAATGTACTGTAGTTTTATCATTAGAGATATTTGTTTTAAAATTGTAACATGGTAATTCCAAGTAAGTTTAATTTGTAATAAAATACAGTAATAGAAAACACTATTTGTAGATAGATGCGGCTGCTTTCACGGGCGGTGAACTGAGCCGCCTACAATTTATCACATGCGGAGGAGCCCCGCTGCAACATCTGGCCTTCCCGATCTGTGCTGCCATGGTCTCCACACAGCCCCTCAGCTGGAGCCTTGCCTCGTTCGTCAGAGCTTGCTTCGATCACCGACTGCACCGCATGCACATGTTGTGCGAGGGAGAGAGAGGAAACATAGAGGTGGGCTGGCCGAGAAAGAGAGAGCACAAGTTTTTTAGATAAGAAATAGAGAGATAAGAGATTGAAAGATAATGATAGAGAGGTGCGCTGCAAAAGCATCTTTTATTATATTTTGTAAGCGGACCATCAAATAAGTATCTGCAAAAATGGAATTCTCCAAAATATGACCTGCATGCAAAATATGATTACCTTTGTATGCGGGGCATAAGGCGGCTCACTTGCAAAAACCATTTGCATACTTGGCCTGGGAGTACCCTAGCTGTGCGGAATCTATTTTTGTAAGCAAGACTCTATTAGTGCACGTGGAAGAATAAAAGCCTTCCAACTATAAAAATTATTTTAATAATAGTGACAAGGACAAATCACACTATAAATATGGTTCTACCGATTGTTCATTTTCATACTTGCTCCCATCACTAGCTATTAGCAAAGGACTGCAAGATCTGTAAGTGTTGTTCACGAAGTTAATTAATGATAATTCTAATTATCTTTCCTACGCAGAAAACATATGTTCGATGTTGGATGATTGATCTCACTTACGTTGTGTTCCTCTGTTTCATCCAGCTTCATCATGTTCATTCCTCAGACAAATCAGGTTATGGTTGCAATCATGGTCATCATTTTAATGTGTTTTACAGTTCTTGGTGTGAAAGGGAAAATGGAAAATGAATATAGCCCTTGGAAGGGGAATAAGGATAACATTTTCAGCGAGAATCATCTTGGAAAATCAGGTCAAGTGAAGAAGGAAGACAAAGACATCAACAACATTCGAACCAAAAGACAGTTAGCTGCTGTGACTGAAGGAATGAATTATGATAGTTACACTTCACATCGCCATGTGGGTGCTGACGAGTACTGCATGTTTCTTAAGTCAATTGGAAAGAGCTGTCCTTAGAAAGGATGATCTAATGCTGAATGTCCTTGTGAATCACTGCATTTATAGACTCATGAGACGTTAAGGTATATTGAAATAAATCTCAAGGACTTTATCTATCTACTCAAGGACGTGTTATATCGTCAAATTTGTACTTCAACGTGTCAAAAAATATGTAAAATGGCCTTGTAATGCATGTGTGAGGGCTAAATTATATATACTACTTATGAACATATATAAATATATGCCCAAACTATATATGAATCTAACTAAGAATGGAAAAGGCTGCTTAGTAATAGGCTATTGCCATTTGTATCATTCCTTTTGCGGAATACATGAAGAAAATACACCACACACTCACACCATATGCTCACACGTGTTCATTTTCTGCCATGAAGATATTAACATGAGCGGCCTGTAGGCCTCGATCTAGATGATGGAGAACATGTGATCCCAATGAGTCACTAGTACACAAATGGCAATCTCTGCCGGTTCACGTGCATTATGGAGATTTTCTTAGAACCAAAGTAAAATTCCTGCCTGTCGAAGAAAAAAGAGACATCAGTGCTATTTCTTTCTCTTGAACCGTCAGGGAAACCATTCGGCAATATAAAAGATGCAGCCAAACGTGAACTGCTCAGTGGCTAAGTCTTCCTCTAGCACACTTTTTTCCTCCTCACATCAACCCCCCTCCCCTCAGTTCACCACCTCCTCCGGTGCTGACCATGGAGGCTAGCCAGCTGGAGGTTGGGGCCACTAGATCCGCCAGGCCTGTACACCCTGCTGGCGAATCCAGCCGACCTCACATCTCCTCTCTCTTGTGTAGGGTGTGATGGCAAGTGGCATGCAAAGGTGCTTGGGGCCGACCTAGGAAGGTGTGCAACGAGGATGGTGGCAGAGGGTGCCAGAGGCCGCCATGAAGTCATTGAGGAGGCCGGGAGCTGGCTGACCTAGTGGCTCTGAAGCTTGAGACTACCAGTTCTAGTGGGCCCATGCATTGGGATGGAAAGATGGATCGAGATCCACACCATGCTACTGGAACCTCTTGGATGCAGTTGATGGCAGACTCAAGAGTTGGCGGCGAGTGGTGGATTTGACGGGCGACGGTGAACTTAGTCATATGTGTGTGTTGATGAATATGGATTGATTTTTTTTTACTTTATATTCAAATTAATGTTATGTCTGGTTCATATTGTACGTGTGATAGGTTGGATTATTATTTTTCTTTAAATTGTTGTTGATGGTCAAGCTTGTGATTGTTGTTGTTTTGTGGAATCCTGGGTTTATTCATATTGGGGATTAATTTTTTTTATGACAGATAGTTGTATAGTAGCAACTATCGAAACCGACAAAACCAACAGTGATCACCCCAGTTGTTGACACAAAAATCCGGACGATTCTGTACTAAATTCGGCCAAGGAAAGGAGTGGATGATTTGATGGAAAGAAGAGACTGAAATTAGGAAAGAGTCATGAAGACCTTGGATTGGTAGTTTTATTCTATCTATTAATTAGACATGTTTTAGATATTTCCTTCTGTAGTTAGGAATGTTTGTTAGTTTCCTTTTTCAAGCCGATTAGTACTTATATGTTTTCTTTTTTTTGTTAGGAAAGTTTGTCTCTAGTGTCCAATTAGGACTCAATAAACCTAGTGGTATAAATTGTGAACCAGTGGTCCCTATAATTTTATCAACATACAATTAATATAATTTTGGCACATCGCCACCCTAGCTTTCTGCTAGGTTTTGACTAGATTGTCCTCTCGGGTCATGCTGCATCGATTTGGTTCGAACTATGGCAGTAAGTACGTGTTGTCAAACTTCATGTAGATCAATTAGTTAATATTTTCTCAGTTAAGTCCGATATATTAATTGTTGATTTGTATGTCGCGTATCATATATATCGTTAGATTATAGATCAATCATGATATATTTACATCGGTTCATCTTAATTAGGCTTTTCTTAGTTAGGTCCAATATTCTAATTAAGATGCTAATTAGGACTTTTTCGGTTTAGTCTGGTATTCTAATTAGGTTATTTTTGGCAATAATATACCAAGACAAAATCTTATACGACACAATGTATCTACCATCATGCACACAATTAATCGGTTCATCTAGATCGGTTGGTAACAACCTTGGCACAAGCTGTCTTGGTTGGGTCCGATCCTTCGGATTGAGATTAGAACTAGTCGGTTTAGATACATCGGCTAGTAGCGTGCTTGGTTCTATCAGGGTTTAACCCGATAGTTTATCCTTTTAATTTATCTTTTCCTCTTTTGCATCGTCTAGGAGATTTATCATATAAATTTGAGATAGTTTATGCATCGGTTAGGTCCGACCTATTAAGATTATTTTTCACAAAGATGAATTGTTGAGCGCTTTATATCCTTCATATATAGCCAATTCAATGTTTACTATTAATGCAATCGATCGATTCCAAAACTCATGGCATCGGCTACCAGTTATTGGCCGGCCATTGAGCGTGCTGAAAAGATGTTAGCCGATGAAATACGCTACACATGGACACACGAAGGCTAGAGAGATCTGCCTAACTCCAGTACAGGTCCTAAATCTTAGATTGCGGGCGTGCCAGTCAGTTTGATCCTGCAATTGACAAGATGGTTGTATATTGATCGCCAAGGAGCTGATGGGCTGATAGGGCGATGTGCAGTAGTGCCTCTAGCTGATGTTGGTGTGTGTATCCAAGAGTCGATCGGCTGAACAACCGATGGTGGTGTGCTTCTAGCTGATGTCAATAAGATATTGATGATCAATCGGCTGTATGTTAGACATATATCCAAGTGAACAAACAAGTGAGCTCAATAATAGTATCGGCGGTAAATAGGATATAAGGAGAGAAGCCGACTTAGATCTAGTCATAAGATAACTCACCGGCTAACCCTCCAATGTGACATTGTATAAAAACCCACCGACTTAATAGACATAAACATATTGCTACCAATCTTGATAGGTCGGACCCAATCGATACAGCAGAAGATTGAAAGCAATAGAAAAACACTACTTGTCCAATAGATTTACACAATGTGATAGATAAATTGATCTATCTAAAGTAACAACGTATATAGAGAAAGACCGACTCAGCCAGAATATCAGACCTAACCGAGTCCTAACCAATCCAATAAAACCCTAAACACGATACCGCTAGAGATAGAATCGATACATCTGATAGGCAACGCTTACGTCAGTTGGATCGTTATATCGGACCTAACCGAGAGAGTTTCAAATGTCACCGATATAAGCGTAGTCGACAGAACTTTCTTCTTCGCCGGAGGTTGGACCAAACCGATGCAGCCTAACTTGGTAGTAAGACCCCAAACTCGACTTCTTTTCAGGGGTGTGGACCTAACCGATGTAGCCCCGAGCCGAAGCTAGAACCTGTTGAGTAAGTTGTAATTTGGCGATGCGCCAAAATTGTATTGATCGAGAGATAAAATTACAGGGCCCCCCAGTACACAATTTATACCCTTGGGTCTATTGAGTCCTAATTGGAGACTAGAGACAAAAGTTTTCTAACAAAAAAAGAAAACATATAAGTCCTAATCGGCTAGGAAAAGAAAACTAACAAACCTTCCTAATTACATAAGGAAATATCTAAAGCATGCCTAATTAATAAAATAGAATAAAATTTTTAATCCGCGGTCTCCATGACTCCTTCCTAATTTCGGTCTATTGATCATCCACTCCTTTCGTTGGCCGAATTTAGTACAAAATCATCGAGATTTTGGTGTCAACACCAGTCGACCATTTCCAAGTGTGTCCGGCTTGTCGACTTCAAAACCGATAGGGATACTGGTTTTGATTTGGCAGGGGTTACGATTTCTATACAGGTGAGAACATACAAGTGAGTTCCTCCGAATAAGTCGAGGGAAATTTGAACCCGCTTCATACCTAGTTTCTAAAAGGTAGGCACGACTAATAAAAAGATATCTTCGACATCTAATAACTAGCAGTTACTATAGAAAAAAATTGAGATTGGCTGATTGCTAGCTGTTATAACAAATTAAATGAGTCCACTCACGGTTTGGCATGGATGCTTTGACCGTCTCTGATATTAACTAATATTTAATGGATAATGAACTCAGAATAATCAAATATCAATATATAGCAGCTCATAGCAAAAACTTGTTGCAGATTAGACGTATATACATATACTAGGCTTATGTGAGCAGCAACGCGTCTATCCGATGGGCCTGCATGAGTAGCGACAGGGAAACGGACTCCCATCGGAGAACCCCACATGCACAGGATGATTTTCGTAGATTTCCGTGCTTATATTTGGAATGATAGCGTGGAAACCACGGCGCTAAAACCGATTGGGAATCAAATTGACGGACCAAAATTTTGACGACCATAAAATCAACTTTCGCTTTTACAATAGTAGAAATGTCTAACAGTTCCTATGTACGAACTAGTACAGTATTCATAACTGTTTGTAGATTAGGAACCATATTACTGATGTCAATACCAATTCAGACATACTCTATATACAACCAGACTACAGTACGTACTATATATGTTCCCCCCTGTGGTAGAAGTAATGTTCAATTCGGCTGGATCTAGCATAAATTATCATGTTATAAATTTTCATATTGGCAGCAGCTTATAGTTCAACTAGAAGTGATCAAGTTGGCCCAATCAGGGAATTTGATGTATTGTCTATTTGTGTTTTCATCTGGTTTTCTGTTTATCTTTCAACCTATATGTGCAGTTGGCCTCCTGCAGCTTTGAGGTGCTTATTCAGTCTAATGTGTCAAAAAAAAACTAATTACTTTTACGTTTGCACATAATTTGGATAGAAGTTAATAACCATGAAATATAAATGTCTTCTTCTTAATGAAATGAAGCGCAGCCCTCATGCTCTTTCAATAATAAAAGTTAATAAGTATGGCAAACAAAAAATAAATAACGTTCTTATATGCCTAACTCAGTGTCACTTTATATATAGCACATCCATGGATAATTAAATAAATATTAGTATTCTCCAGTATTAAACAAAAAACATGTCCAAATATATCTTTCACCAGAATAAAAGATAAGTGACTAATTGTTTTAACCCACGGAGGCAACTTGCACAACTATGGCTTCTTTGTACCAAGGGATTTTTCAAATGAAATTTGTAGGATCAAAACTCCAATGGAATTTTTCATATGTTCCTATGCTTCAACTTTGGAGAATGTCAAACATGAACACAATCCAAATAGTTTTATTTCGTTTGAGAAGTTTAATGCACACCACCTCTCCTTATTCCTTTTCTCAAGTATATTCCGAAATGACTCATTTTTACAATTCCCGTAAGATTGCATGTAGCATGACATCCAATCCGTATGTTTTTCCTATTCCCACAGTTTTCAATTCATGCGTTCCAAACAAACTCTGGCCTCCTTTGGATGGAAGGAATTTTGTAGGAAAATGGAGGATTCCAAATTCGCACAGGATTTGGCACTATTTAATATCCCTTTGGAATGAAGGATTTGGCATAGGGAAAGTAGAGGAAAAGATCCTTTTCCTAGAGATTCCATAGGATTTAAAACATCCACTGAAACCTCATGTTTTTCATTCCTTTGCTAAGTCCAAGGCAAATCAAGCAATGGATTAACCAATTATTTTAAGCTATAAAGAACCATGATTATTGAGCATAAAATAACCAATTAACTTATGATTTCCTGTGTTCTACAAGATTCCTATGTCTTGCAAATTGCTACATTCCAAACAATCCATATTTTATTTTCCCTATGTTTCTCGTTCCTTTTCTTTACATATGCAATCCTCTATTATTCATGTATTTTCCACATTCCTGTAGTTTTTCAAACCTGCGTTCCAAAGAAGCCTGTAGAATGGAAATCCTTTATGGTTTCCTGTTTCCACAGCAAACAATTGAAATTAACTAGCTGAGCATTGTGTGATTCCATCGATTCATCCTTTTATGCAACTAAAGTAAAGATCAAACACCAATCAACTTATCATGTGGAGGCCTCTCTTCAATGATGAAATACTGAATATGAGATATCATGACAAAAGCCTTTCCAATCCCTAACCCTATATTGATCCCACTGTTGATTTTCTATGTCATCGCATGGACCAAGGGGCAAAGTTTTAGCAAAAGATGGATGATATTTTGCTCGGTTGTGATGAACTGTCATTGATTTCCCATTAAATGATAGGTATATAGCAACTATAATAGTGGGAATTAGCACGCGCACTTTTTGACGCTTCAGACATATATGCGGTAGTGGGATGATATAATCATGACGAAGTGATATGAATATGAATTAATGTACATGTAGGATCATCCGAAATCCAGCCCTTTCTCACCAGAAAATCTAGAATCAGAGTTACGGAGCTCCCCTTCTTTTTTGTTATCTCCTATCCCTTCCGTGGTGAATGTTGGAGTACCCCAATAACTTGCCCTTCCACACGATTGTCATCCCTAAAAAAACATTACCCATTCACTATATAAGAATTGTTTGATCACATGTGTGCCTTTCTTATCCCTGGGAACAACATTTATTGATAAGCCACATAGACTGTTAGAACATTTTTCGTTATCTTGATTTTTTCTGTTTTTGGTATATATGAATGTCCTTCACCGAATGCTTACTCACTAGTAAGTTTTTAAACATAACATGCAATCTTCATGATGTTGCTCATTGAGGTCATAATAAATTATCAGTTGATTTGGTCATATTAATGTGATTTTGTAAGCAACTAGTAAGTGGCGTTTCAGTCCCATGATATACTGTTAGCTTATATAATCATGTGGGCAACAGTATAATCATAAGATTCAATAAAAGATGTTGACGAACCAAAATGCGAGTTTCCAGAGCCACACAATACATATATATCAACTGCTATCTCTATATAATCAATGGCGATGTATAGGACTGCATGACAGTTGAGGACCTTTAAACAAGAAAATATATACTAGCTAACTAGCAGGTAGAATGAATCCAAAAAGGATGCTTTATTCTGTAGGCAAGCTGACAAAATTATCAGCATAAAATGTCATTCATGTTCGACAGTAAAGCTACATAATCATAAGCTCAGTGACTTTTAGATATTCAGAATTTTCCGAGGACCATTGTGAATGATAATTTTTGGGCTTCTTTACGGTATCCAATACTAGTGAATAAATGGTCAGGATTAAATTATAAGAATTCATACTAGTGGTTAGTACATGGTAGTACATAATAGTATAGAGCATTTATATAGAAATGACGGTCTTAAATGTATGACCTCATTGTGCAAGAAACTAAATATCGTGAATTTAAAATTTAAAGTCGATGGTGTGCGGTGAATAATTTTTTAAGTTAATAATTTAATTACTATAAACTATACAAATTAACGGATATACTTCATCTATAGGACTAGTATTGGATACCGTAAGAAACCCTAATTTTTATATAAAAGTACAATTATAATTTTTCCTATTTTTCAACATTCACATGGATGGTTTTAATATTATGTAGCTATTTATTTTCACTCCTCAACACCATCGTTTGGGAGGGTTGGATGATTGGTGACAAAGGTAGAGAGGAAATAGATTGGTTCCACGGAAGATATGTTACCTCGGTTTTCAGTAACGTAGACAAAACAGAGCTCTGCATTTGTTGTCTTGTCTATGTAATGGAATAACATGCATCGACAACATCAGAACATTTTGCAGTACCTACTTGATTTGCGTGATGGGCTACAGTAGGTTGCATGGGGCTCAGGTCCTGATCGATCAAATTATGTCGTAGTGTCATACCTTGCTGTCTAGCAAGAGCCATGCATGCTGAATCATGACCTAGCCAGGGGGATGCACTGTGCCACTTGCTATTTAGGTTTATACTTTTTTAATATAATATCTGGCTTGCTACTCAGTAATTAAGGATGGAAGTATGATAATTAAGTAGCTATGATCTTGATCGATGTCTCAAGTCTTGTCTACCTAGTATATGTCTGCGCACCATCGCAGCACGTGGATAGATAATAGTTTGATTTATAATTTATTTCGGATTAGCGGATGATCTTTATTGCACTTTAGAAAGATCTGATAATTTGGGAATATGAGAATATATATCAATTCTTGCACATGGCTAGGGCCAGTATCTCACGACCCTCGTTTAAGAAGTAGAGCATGACTAACATAATCATATTCTCCGCTTGTCTGGAACGTACTGTCTAACACTTTGTCTAGGAGTTTAACCCAAACTTTAAACACGCATGCATTGTGCTCGGTTTAACTGAGTGTAACTTATGTAATGTTTCACGGATAATGAAGTGTAAACTTATCAATTAAGGCCATGTTTAGTTCCCAAAAAATTTAACCCAAAAACATCATACCGAATCTTTGGACACATGCATGAAGCATTAAATATAGATAAAAATAAAACTAATTACACTGTTAGGCTATAAACAACGAGACAAATCTTTTAAGCCTAATTAGGCTAGATTAGCCATAAGAGTTATAGTGACCCGCATGTGCTAATGATGGCTTAATTAGGCTTAAAAAATTCGTCACGCGGTTTCTAGGCTAGCCATGAAATTTGTATTTTTATTTGTGTCCGAAAACCCCTCCTGACATCGGGTCAAACGTTTGATGTGATGTTTTCGCCAAAAAGTTTTCACCAACTAAACAAGACCTAAGTGTATCAGCTCAATTTTTTCAATTAAAATAATTCTGTCATCGATCGTTGCCTTTTGTGTTTTTCATCAGTATGGAGAGGGATTAGACAAATTAAACGAAAATATGTAGACAGTATGCCATGGAAATGTAGTACTCCTAGTCCATTGGAATAATTTTGTAGGCTTACATCCAACACACGATAATATGATAAGACCTAAAAAATAATGATGTTGTCTACAAATTCATGTAAAATACACAATAAAAATAGAGGTCGGAAGATAATATATAGATTCATCGCAAAATTAGCAAAAATACATCTTTCAAGAGTTCTCTTGCGGTAGTATTAGTTATCAGTGGGGACTAGTATAAATGAAATATATCCGTTAATTTTAATGTGTATCGTAGTAATTGATTTATTATGTTAAGGAATTACCCACCCGCCATCGACTTAACGAGTATTCTAACGTGAATTCCTCACGTTTTTTATTTTTTTACATAATAAGGTAACATAGTTAGAATTGTCTTTTCCATACATAGGCTCTATACTATCTACTAACCAATACTATACATTCAATATCGGCCGTTGATTCACTAGTATAATTGACTAGTATACACTAGAATTGGGTAGCGTAAAGGAGCTCTCTTTCAAAATTGGGTCAAAAGGAGATATTTGAAAAAAAAAAAGTTGAAATATTATGGATGATCACCAAAACTCCACATGGAAAACTCCTAGACATCTTTACACATTTGATTTCCTCTTGTGCTACAGTTGGTGGGCTACTGGACTATTTTATTAACACCTTGAGTGAGAACTGTTTCACAATGTCCAAATAAATCAGTGAAATTTTGTTCGCATAATATTTTGAATTTGCTCCATTTCGAAACTTGATCCCTTCCCTTTTTCCTTTTTATTTATTTTGAAGTGCGATGATCTAATAACTATACATGGCCAGAAAGACCCGCTTGGAATCTTTGGACCGTTTTATCATTGACCGTTGACCCATACAGTCTCTCTCTTTCCTTTTCCCCTGCTCCATAGCTCATGGATCGCACTCATCAATACAATATCACTGCGCTGCACAATTGAGTTATGACACAAAAATTAAATGCCTTGCAGCCAGGCCAACCAGATCCAAACCTGGCGTTCCTCTACCTTGTCTCTACTCTTGTCACCCCGATTGCACAATGCCATCATCCACGTGTACTGCGCCTTTAGCCAATGTGTATGAAGTTAGCATGCTTGAATAGATGGGTTAATGCCTTGTATTATGCTAATCATACCATTTTTTTAAGAAAAATAAGGAAGTACCTCTAGTAGACGATGATATTCTGCTGAGCTCCCAGCATATGTACTGTATATCACTTGCCATGCATGCATTATACAAAGACAAGCAGCTTCTGTAAAAATTATGAGCTTATGTACATTAATTATTTTAAATTAAAACTTGCTGGTAAATTTAGTTTCCATTTCACATGTAAATTAGGAGCAAGAGGGCACATCAAGGAAAAATATTTTATTTAATATGAGGGTACTCTTATGGTACCCAACACTAGTATAGGTGAGGAGTAGTATAGGTGGAGTATATTTGTTAATTTGTGTGGCTATTAACTTAAGAAATTATCCACCATACCATGGATTTTAAATTTGAAATTCACGATATTTAGCTTGTTACATAATAAGGTCACACGGTTAGGACCGTCTTTTCTATACAAATGTTATTTACTATTGCGTACTACAGGTGTAAACTATAGTATACTAACCACTAGTATAATTTAATCTCGGCCGTTCATTTACTAGTATAATTGACTAGTATACACTAGTATTGGGCACCTTAAATAAGTCCTAGTACGATAGATATGTCATTTTAGGATAAATGATGTTTCAGAAAAAATTTGTCTTAGCAACTCAAGAGTCATTCTAAGGGTTAACACAAATGGCACCTATTAAGCGACCATGATGGGGGTTGTGACCGAATAAACTAAAGTTAGCAGCCATATGACCATGATAGGAGTCATGATTTTTTATATAACCTGCAAAATTGCTAAACGTGCATATCATTTGGCATTAGCTTAGGATCACGTCTTAAATTATGTATTTATTCCACTGCACACATTACATATCATGTTTGGGTTATTAAAACAAAGTAGAAACACAACTATATATGATTTCCAACTTTTACTGTATGAATTCTTTGTACTGCGTTGTGGGCCTGAAAATTGCATGAAGGAATGCTCTAGAGCTGTTTTTCAAGTTAATGGAAATGGTTTACATCTATGGCCTAGCTCTGTCCCAGGCAGACAGCCTAACAGCCGTTGAATGATCTTGTCGCTAAATTAAAACTAGAGAGATTGGGCGATGGGACAAACATTGCACTTACACCCCTAAAATGATAAGTAGCAGCTTGAGTAATACTAATTAAAAAATCACATAGGTATTTGTGTATTACCCTTGATCAGATTGGAATAATATCCCCTTATCTGCCAATGAAGTGTGCAGGAAAATAGTGCATACACCATTTGCGACGACTGACCTTGTCAAGTTGTCATAACATTTTTTTTTTAATTTAGCATATATGCTAACACATTGTAATATCATGCATCACGTACACTAAACTCTTCTCAGCGGAGACTTGACCTAGGACAGCCCATCTCGCCTACAGGTGAGTGGAACATAATTATGAAATGTAAGTGAGGACGACTTATTCATTCCTCAAGCTATAAATATAGTCATTGTGATGTTTAAACATTGGTACCATACCTCCTTTAGTTGGAGCATCTTCTAAGGTGAGTTTCTATGTATTAGAGATTATTCCGTGTTTTCCTCGTTACATAAATCCTCTAGACGTTTGCCTTATATCATGTTCCTTTCATACGTGTAGAAAAATCATGAGCACAGGACGAGTAAATCTTGTTGCACTTGCTTTGATGACATGCCTCTTCATAGGAATTGCCATTGGTGATGCAGCGCGAGGGGATCCACAAACAGGTTTTACTGAAAGTAAACTCATGAACAGTACTGATGGATATAGCACTGATAATACAGCACGTCATTTTGACTGTGACTGGTACAATAATTATACGGGTACTAAACGGCATTGTACTCACCGAGGACCATGATAACCTGCGGTTCGTAATCCAGGTACATCAGAAAGAAAACTGAACACTGGTCACAGAATTAATGTATAGCCAGTCCAGTCCTGGAGTAACCCTCGTTTTTCTTTTCAAATATCGTTATACCAATATTTAAACAAATAAAAAACTCTAGGTCAGTAGGACTTGGTGTATCTATAGATATATGAAGTGTTGGTGTATGTAATAAGCGCGTGGATTGTAATGCGTATCCTCATTTATATGCTGCCATTGGAAATCAAGGAGACTTCCTTGTAATATTGCAAATGGAAAATAATACAATCATGTATTATTCCTTGTAGTCAACTTGGTTTAGCTGGTTTGTGTATCATGTATGTACGTTTATACTGTTAGCCATATATTACTACAAACAATTAATCTATATAACCATCAGAAACTCATTGCATAGTACATAGTTACTGACTAATTAGTCACAATTAATTGCTTATACATGTAGTCTTAAATACAGAATTGCATTTTACAGTACATCGTACTGTTAAAAATGTAAGTATATGAATACAATCCAACCTTTATTTGTACGGGTGCCTCCATACTACTATATATGTATTACGTATTTAATCATACTATCCCTATTGCCATTGTGAATTTTACCAGTATGAAGTTATCTCAACCATGGATCACTGGTATGATCTTGTAGTATATAATGTAATACGGTGTGAGAGCGGAGAGGAATCAACGCAATGATTTGTATTGATATGATTGAGTACATATATAGCCTGTCATAATACTCAGTATAGGTACCCCATTTGTTGTCTATATTGTAACTATGTATTCCGGATACCTTTAGTAATACGAAGAAAGGCCCACCAGGTATATCACAATTAGAAAAGGCTAGGGAAATTTTCTATACTAAAAGATATAATGGATAGCATAAGACTGATTTCTTCCTTATCGTGCCATATTTTCTACTCGGAATCTTTGAGCCCAACTAGGTCAGGACTGACCTCACAAGGAGGTATAAAATCTAGATGCCCTTGGAGGGATCTGGAGACGTTCAATTAAGTCTGACGATATGCAATCTGCCAGAACACATCAAAGACCCTCGAAAGCACCTGGTGACAATATCATCAATTCAACTAGCCCACCCCACCCCCCATACACACACATATATATACATATATAGAACTACTACTGACCGCACAGCGTGTTACCAATTTGGTAGCGTGCACAGAACCCAGCCCGTGTTACCAATTTGGTAGCGTGCACAGGACCTAGCCCGTGATCCCACACACCACCTGGCTGATCCAAGGGTGTGAGTAATTTTTTAACTCTATCAACACTTCTGCGCACCCACCACAGCACATTAGCAAGTTTAAGTAATTCTTTTACTGGTATACACGCAAGCTCAGTACATACATACTGATCGATGGATAGAATGCGAAAGAGATGAATCCAGATCATGCAGCAAATCCATGATGAATTAACCTGGTGAAAATAATAGGTTGCCATGCCAATGAAAAATCTAACCAAAACACCGTTTTGCATTGTTGCATCTATATATAAAGAACTACTTGATTTAACTTACCAGTACAATAGATGTATCTTCCAATACGATGGAAATTAAATGGAGACAAAAAAAATTCAGAAACAATTTACTGTTGCTTGTCATCTTGCTGAGAGAGGAACCAGCAGCAGACGGCGTGCTCGAGCGGGATCGGTGTGGGTTCCATGGGGACGAATAGCTCTCGTGGAAATTGATGTCCCTAATTAATGCCAATTTTAGCATTAATTCTGTAATGAATGCTAAGTCAGAGCTCTTTTTTTTTAATATCTATTACTGCATTTACTTGCTTGGATGTTTGTTAATGAGCTTGTTGGCACGTGGGCATCAGGGTCTGCTCAATCCACAAGGTAATGATGCCTGCTGCAACTTGATCCATCGTAGGAACATGCATGCACACCGTCATGCATGGGACCAGCTAATCTTGCGGGGTACATTCCAATACAGCAGAAACATGGTACATGGCTACTAATTAGTGGAATATCCTCCTTTAATTACGGTTGCAAGAAGCATTGAGCAATTCTTTTGTCAACGGCTATAAAACAGTCCAAAATTAACTCCACGTGGTTGAATCCGGAACAATTTTAGGCGTTAATTGTGTACTGCATGCAACAACGATAGACGTACATGTCTCGGTAAATACGGTAAATCATTCGCTAAACTAATTAAAACTGACATGTAGTATTGCTTGTGTATGCAATTAAATATATATATTAAATCAGCCAGTAAATGACTTAAAAATGAAAAAAATATATATACAAAATTAAAAATTAAACATAGTAAATACAATATCTGTGATGCATTAAATACTGATAAATTTAGACCTTTTTTATGCCAAGTGGGATAATAAAAACGTCAATTACCTATTTTACTAGCTCCCACCGTGGGGGTCTGTGCAACCCACACATAGGTTGAGCCAGGGCCTAGAATATATATGTCAACATATCAGGTGCAAACCAGCCCTTTCATGAAAACCCATGCAAATCACGGCTAAATAATCGTCTAAATTCACAAAAAAATCACACATGTAGATGGTACGATGATACACAACCTTGTAAAATATCTTGTCCAAACTCGACTTCTTTTGTTAGATATAAAAATAATAGATTTCGAGCCATAAAGCTGCCCACATGATTTGGTAAAATTTGTTATTTTTATATCTCACAAATGAAGTCGACTTTGGTCAAGATATTTTATAAGGTTATGTGTCATCATATCATCTATATGTATGATTTTTTTTGTTGAATTTAGACATCATTTTTGCCATGGTTTGCACGGGTTTTCACGAAGTTATGGTTTGCACAGGATATGTTCCCAATATATATATAAATCTCGAAGGACCAACGCTATGAAAATTAGAATTCTACGACGACTTCGAAGTCAAAGGACCGACGCTATGAATTTAGCCCACGTAGAATTCTCCCTCGAGATCAATAATTTGTTCGTTGATAAATCCAATCAATTGTTCTTGAACGGCCCTTATGAATCCATCTTGGGGTGTTTGGCCCGTCAAGTCCATATAATATCATTTGAAAAAAAAGGAATATCATATAAATATATGAAATCATAAGAAATCGAGACATAATTAATGTATGAATGATTTTTAACGTACTCTGAAATCGTTAAAAAACTCTGTTGGGACGAGATTATGAAGATAAACGTAGACGAAGTAGCCACACAAGTTAGTCCCGATTTTCTCCTTCTCAACCTAAAGTAGAAATGACGAGTGATTCAATATAGCAAAGTAAAGAGTCGTATTTTTGGAGGATGCACTCACCTTAAGCTTATAAATTCATTCAAGTTTTTCTTTAAAGTCCCCGCGGATCAATTGTCGGAACCGATCCCACACCCAATGTAAAATAGGAGACTATGTTAATTATTATTCGTGATCCATATAGTAGCAATTACAACATTAATAATGACAGTGGTATAATCGGTATTACCTTTCTATTACTGCATTAATTTGCGTGAAAAAGGTCGCATCCTTATCCATTGAGTCAAAGACAAGGACGACTGAGTACTTTAGGTTGAAGGCAAAAAGGACCCAGTGGAAGCTGTAAATTGCGTCAGACAATGTATATGAGACTGTATAAGTTGTGCCGCATGAAAGGCAATTGAAATTATCTCACTTGTGGTTGTACGGCAAAAATATCCATTTCTTGAAATGGTGTTGCGCCAGGAAATGGACAAGACTGTCCTCGACACTTTGCACTTGGGCGGTCACCGTGATCGTGTTAATTTGCCGAGGATCCATGGATCCAACATCGTTATTTTTATTTTTAATGGCCCTTTGCATCTCCATTCTATAATGAATAGGATGATTTTTTATTAGCTATACAAGGAACTAAGGAAGGAATTGAACTATATTTAAATCATAGAGACGTCGAGGGCGCCAAGGGGGTACAAGTCAAAGACATCCTTAAATGGATCCATAGAAAATCGTCGCTACGGGTGAAGTAGTCAATGATGCCAATCTTTGCTCTAATTGTACCACTCATGGAATCGGTGCATCTATGTACCAATTGTATTCAACTTATCAGCCTTAAGAAACAGTTCACCTAGTACAGAAGTGGGTTTTATCTCTGCGGCTGGAACTGGGATTGTTGCCCATGCCATAATTTGCTTCCTTGACAGCCCGGTGTCCTTCGTGAATTGCTGCAGCTCTGCCTCGCCAGGCGACAGAAACGGAGCCGAGTCAAGCTCCTTTTGCGGATGTTTTCTGAGCTAAGGCACTTTTTTACCTATGTGTGCTGTCTTCTGACGAGCCTTCTTAAGTGTTTGATTGTAGTCAGATGCTAGTGGTGGTGGAATTCGAACCATTATCTGTTTGGCCGCTTCACTCATCTTGTTAAAAAAATTAAGCTTACCCATGTCCACTGGTGTGTCTAATGGATTCTTTTCCTTTGGCTTGAAGTGCTCCTGCACTTCCCCCTTCACGGCCTCATCCAGCTCCTCTGGAGTGCGCTCGTACAACAGTTTCTTGAGGGCGGAATGTATGGTTGTTTGAATTTGGGCAGGGAGGGGACCCTGTTGGTGCACAACCCTGTTCCCATACCCTCTTCTTTGATGGAGGAGGTGGAGTAGGTGACATAGGTGGAGGAGACGGTCCAGGCGGAGGAGGAGCAGCAGGTCACGTAGATGGAGGAGACGGTCTAGTTGGTGGAGGAGATGGTCCAGATGGAGGTGGCGAATGACGTGGCGGAGGTGATGGAGGAACAGACGCCACTACACCTCCAGAAATCACTATGTACCTATTGCTCTATAATATAATTTCATGGAGAGTTTCTCTAAATCTTGTCTGCCCTTTGCCTCCAGGAATGTCCAAGTCAAGGTCCTCGTACATGTCTTGCACCAGCTTGACTTTGACCTTTGAGTACCTAGCTGGAATCGTCCTGTAGTGGTATGTCCTTATAGGGTCTGTAGGGATGGCCATGCCTGACGCAACAATTGGCTGTGTATCCACGGATTGATGTCCGGCCAACCATTCGTCCACCTGTCTGGACACCTTCTCCTGCATCCTTTCCTCGTAGCTCGAGAGTCTGCACTCAAGATCCGAAATCTAAGCTTCGGTAGCCCTCTTGCTCCTCTCCCGGTTTTTGCATGTGTCGATGTCATCTTGGAATCCATATTTCCAAGGAACCACGCCGACTCCTCGCGTCCGTCCAAGATGCTTTGGATTCTTTAGGGCGCATGTCAGCTCGTCTTTCTCCCTGTCGGGCAGGAATGTTCCCTCTTCAGTCTCATCGTTTTTCTTTCAATCGCGGGTGACTGCTTCCTGGATATTTGGGGTCCATACGAGGGAGCCATCAACTAGGTTGAGGGATCCACTATGCGCATAGAACCACTGCTTTGATCGTCTTGGGCAGCTTCAAGTGGCAGGAACAATCCCTTTTTCTCTCAAGCATTGTTCCATTGCCTCCCACTTCGGCACTGCGGCGCTATAGCTGCCTGACCTTAGGTGGTGATGTACTTCTTCTTAGCGGCATTGGCTTTGTTCCGCAGCATCCTCTTTCTCGCTTCCTTGCTTTCCTTGGATGCGATAAATGCACCCCAATGATCACGGAACTTGAGGAAATCTTTCCACTTGGCGTTTTACCATTCAGAACATAGTTCTCGTGAAATCCTTGCTTGAAGGCATTGAACAGTTTGTCCATTTTCCTCAAAGTCCACTCTTTCACTCTAGGCTTGCATTCCTCTGGGATAGTGAACGTGTCGAGCACGGTGGTCCACAACATATCTTTTTCCGTATCTGTGAGATACGGTCCTTGCTCTTTCTCCGTATTTCTTGGTTTGCGATAGTGGACGGTCTTGATGGGCATGTTATCCCTGACGACCCAACCATAGTGCTTTGGGTATACCCGTGCTACGACGTAAGGGGCAATTGGTTTGCCTTTCTAATCCAAATAAAATACATCTCGATAATAGAATTGAGCGTCATGATATGTTATTGAACTATAGATTGCACAATTGAACTATTATGCACGTCTAGGGTATATTCATATACATACTGATGCCACCTCAGTAATTATATGTCGTCCCTGAATATTTTTCGCGCAACCACGTTGTCCGATTCTGCCAAGACGCTGGACTAGTATTGGCCTCCTTGTCTGACTCCTCGTTCCCCTCCTTGTTCTCATCCTTGTTCTCCTCTACGTTCCCCCCTATGTTCCCCTCCGTGTTAATGTATTGGTCGGGATCTTCATTTCCCTCAGGATCGTCCCAATATTGGCTGCTGCTACCATTCGCGATCGCGTCTCAGAGGATCTATTCGGTTTTGTGATAATCCAATATTGGTTGCCCTTCACGATCATCCATCTGTTCGATCGTTCAAAAAACCAATGTATTCAAAATTCTATAAAATATACAACAATTTGTCTAAGTCATTTGCAGAGTATAGAATTATAACAATTAACTACGTACAGCTAATTATGTACAACTAATTAAAACAATTCTATAAGCTCTATAGAAAATTGCTCAATATACATACTTATGAATACAATAATTATGTATGCTATACAATATACAACTTGGAATTATTACTCTTTACAATATACAACTTGGTATACAATTATTATGTATGCCATACAATATACATCATAATTATGTATGCTATACAATATATAGTCAAATTAAGATTTTTTGTATTTTTATTACTAATAATTGTATTTTGTAAGTATTACTAAATTTTCTATAGTCAACTTGGAATTATTACTAATTTTTCCTATAGTCAAATTGAGATTTTTTGTATTTTGTTTTATTATTACTAATAATTGTATTTTGTAATTATTGAAAAAATTTTAAGCCAAATTGGAATTATTACTAATTTTTCCAATAGTCAAATTGGGATGTTTTTTTATTTTTATTACTAATAATTGTATTTGTAATTATTACTAAATTTTCTATAGTCAATTTAGAATTATTACTAATTTTTATAGTCAAATTGGAATTATTACTAATTTTTATAGTCAAATTGTGATTTCCCTCTCCTTCTCCGGTCCATGTCCTCCCTCCTCACCGTCTCAGGCCCATGGCCTCTCTCTTTCCTCTCATGCCGCACCGGCCCAACAAGCTCAGCAGGCTTTGATGGTCGCGCACGCAGACGCTTGGTAACCGCTGATGAGCCGGGCCTGCTCGCCAACCGCACCAGCCTCCGCAACCGCTCGTGTGAGACAAAAGCGTGTATGCCCACCGTTTACCCCCTAGCCGGGCCCTGCATACCAGCCTCACCTCTCCCCTCGCGCATGCCCGCGCCCAGTCGCCCCGCGCGCTCAACCCTCTCCTCCCGTTTACTTTTTCGCACCTAACAGATGGGCCCCGCTTGTCAGTCAGCAGCCAAGGGTGGCAGAGGCGGTCGATGGAGGCCAGTGGGGCGGCCGACGCGCGGCCGGCCATGGGCACCAGCGACCGGCGTGGGCGATAGTGGCGATGCGTGGCAATAGCGGAGCATGCATTGGCTTGCCAAGAAAATGGCCAGCGCCGAAAGAGGAGGGGAAAATCGGCAGCGACGGTGAGCCCCATTACCTCGGCGGCGAGCTCGGCAGTGATGACGGCATAGACGTGAAGATCCAACGGTGACACGGCACTGATGGAAACTGTGCAGGGAAGGCGAGGTAGTCGGTATTTATACCCCCCAATCTTTGGCTCCAGTTTGTACTACCAACCTGGTTAAAGATATTATCCCTTCTTCCTATATAGTTCACCCACAAAGCTGGATTTGTAGAAGGCCACGTCATCATGTAATTTCAGTCATTCGATTAGACACCGATCTGCTGACACGTGTGCTAGGAAGAGTGAATTTCGGCCTTCGTCGTTCCATTCATCCCGCATCCATCGCTCCTCCTAAGCCGCACCGAAAACCGAAGCGGCATCTCTCCTCCCCGATACCCTAAAGACCGCACCGTTGTGGCGATGGCGCTGACTACGCGTGATTCAGCCGCCGTCCGCACTACGACCTCCCCTCCCCTTCCTCGTTCGCCCGATCCACCCGAAGACTGCATTGGCGGCAGGCGCGCAACGCTCCTCCCTGCCATTCGCCGCCCTAACGCCGGTGCCGGCCACTGGCCACGGTGCCCACAGGCCGGCATAATGGCCTCCTCCCTTCCCCACGCCAGTGTAGGCGCATCGCTCCTCCCCGCCAGCCTGCCGCCACCCCTGTCACCCGCGCCGGCCTGTTGTGCTCCCTCCCTTCGTCCGGCCTGGCTTCGGCCTTCCCACGCCCTGGTGACAGTGCCGGCAAACTACCAGCCATCGGTGGGGAAGGAGGGATCTGGCGGGTCGGTGGAAGGGAAGGCAGGGTGTCCGAAGGGCCGGCTCAGAGAAAGGGATGGGGACCGGCGTGACTCCATGGCATACACAAATCTCTTCATCCCCTCTTGCCCTCATGTTCGCAATTTTGTTCATGATCTTTTTGTTGCTGATACTTGGTTGATCAATTATTATTCACATCTATAGAAGAAAATGCAAGCTCATCGCGATCATCTGGATCTTTATTTGTCATAGCATGCTTTTGAAAATCTCTGGCATAATGATGCGTTCTGCTTTGTTTCTGGTATGTGCTTCAGAGTAATGATGGATCTATGCTATATGCTTCATACTCATTGTCATTGTTCTTTGTTCTATCAATATTTTAATGAATTTGATTCAGTTTCGCTGGCGGCTATGGCACCATCACAAGTCGAGCTGCTGTCGGTCGGCTTGCCGTGCTGTGGCTATTTCTTGGGACCTGTCACAGTGGATCGTCCGTTCCATCGAGCGGTGTGGTCAACGAAGGGTCCAGATACAGAATTGTTCCCCTTCTCTCTTCTCTCGGTTTGTCTTTTGTTTCTGTTTTTAATTACGAGCATTTGCATGAGAGATTGATTGTCAACATTAGTACCTATGATAAATTCAATTTATTATCTTCTAATGCCCCTTGAAGTTCCTCCTGCCACATCGTCATGCCATCTTTAAATCGAACATGTCATTCCAACTAAAGCGTGAAAGGTTAGTATACCACATGCACGTCTGGATTGTATTTTGGTTGAGCAATTATATTTTAGCCTCTTTGGTTCGATCGGCTTGCTTCAATCTGATCATGCGTTAGTACTCTATTTTGTCCTCTGTTCCACTTTTGTATGTCTAAATTGGTTCGGTCTTCTCTTCTCTTTCACCAACAGCTGCAACAACAACTAGCTCAACAGTGGGATCGCTACCTCCTATGCTCTACTACCGTGGCATCTTTATGGTTTGTACCAATTTTTCACTTGCTGATGTTGTTGTTCCCACGGAAATGCATATGGACGGTGTGGCAGGTGCGCTCAAATCTCGATGGGTTCCTGATTGTTTCATCCAACCTACCTAATATTTGGGAGATAGCAGTCTTATTTAAAATTTTCCATTTAACAAAATTTCAATTAGTTATTCAATTCCATACCCCTGTCTTTAGCCATATTGAGGAAAATAATCCCATTGTGTTTCAGTACGTTGTGTTCACCCTATTGAGGTTATTGAAGTAGCCCCAAAAAAAAGTGAAGAATGATTTTCATGTCAAGGCAAGCATGATCAAGGTCAGTGTTTTTCTTTAGATTTTCAATAGAGTGGTATACTTCATATTTTTTTTGTCCAATCTATAGAAGGGTAAATATGTGTTTTTTTAGTTTTCATGGATTAATTGGCTAAAGTAGTGACCAAAGGTTCCCATCCATTCTCAGCTTGGTATGATTGCCTAAAACCTTTTTTCTTAACTTCTTTTTTAATCTACTTATTTGAGAAATTTCTGTTCCTAATTATATATTGGAAGGTTCTAATTCGTTCCCTATCAATATTTGTTGGCACTTGCAGGCATCACTAGCCAACAGAAAGAACCATTTGATTTGGATTGATCAGTCTTATTCACACAATTTAGTGCATTATAAAATTAATTACCACATGCTTTGATCTACATATCGCCTAATAAAATACATAAGTGCATAGAGTTATTTCTTAGTTCTTACTGTTTTGTCCAACTCTGCATGTGCATGACTGTACTCAACATTAATGCTAACATACTTTTAGAGATGTTTGTACTGATATACATTCTTTTTTAAAACCTTCTTCAGATATATTCATATGTATGTTATACTACTAATACGGTGTGCAATGTCATGTCGTGGTAATTCGATTTATACTAACTTTGTTCCATCCGGCTTTCCACATGTATGAAGTGATACATTTTCATCTGTTGTTGTCTTTTGTTAGCTTACTCGCTGCCTCTTTCTGTATACAAGGGCAAAGGGTGATGTGGTGTTATCATATCTTCTCAATTTATTGTGTTGCTTCCATCGATCTTCAATCTGCAAAAATAAACCTACCACTTTCTCTCGAGTCAACATTGAGTGTATTTTCAGCTTCGGTCTTCTATTTGCCCCATTTGTACATTTGGAAACTAGCTTACTCAGTTCTATATAAACTATGTTCAGTTAGGCAATAGATAGCCTACTTAGTTTCAGTCGTAATAAGTATACACAAACATTCAATTGTTGTTGCTACAAAAGAGAAAGATTGTTGTTTAGCTGTATGTAACCCTATTGATTCATAGTGATTGAATAAACTCCACCAGTAGAGAGACGGACTTTAGTCCCGGTTAGAAAACCCCTTTAGTCGTGGTTGGAAACACCAACTGGGACTAAAAAGTAGAGAAGAGGTAGCACACTCTCCCTCCATCCTAGCTGTAATTATTATAATTTAAAATTGTTTTAAATTATAATAATTACATATAAATAATATATTATGGACTTAAAATTGTATAAATTATATGTATCTATTTTAAAATTGTTTTAAATTATATAAATTACAAATAAATAACATATTGTGGACTTAAAATTGTATAATTTACATGTATCCATTTTAAAATTGCCGATCCATCCAAGGTGAATGAGCCGCACGTTAAATTATAATAATTACAAATAAACAACATATTGTGGCCTTACAATTGTACAATTTACATGTATCCATTTTAAAATTGTTTTAAATTATAATTATTACAAATAATAACATATTGTGTACTTAAAATTATACAATTTACATGTATCCATTTTAAAATTGTTTAGAATTATAACAATTACAAATAAACAACATAATGTGGACTTAAAATTATATAATTTACATGTGTTCAATTTAAAATTGTTTTGAATTATTATAATTGCAAACAAACAACATATCGCTCTCTAAAAGCAGAAATATATACACGATCTTTTCATAACCAACATATATCAAACTGCTACTACAATCGCGGGGAGCCACCTCTTTTTCTTCTGCAACATCTCCACTGCGTTCCTAGTAATTTCTTCGTTTTGTCCAGTCTCCGTAGCAAGCTCCTGCAAGACATAAAATTTAGATTTGGTGGAATATAAACAAGACATCAGACTGTTTGCAAACATGGAAAAACTACTACCTGAACGATGGCTATACATCAGTGATAATGTCTGACCTCACGTACTTCCTCCTCACTAATGTTCCTTCCTTATGATTGTTTCATGAGTAAGGGGAGTCTTCATTTGCCTGGGAGGTTGCCCGTCAAACTGATCATAATTTTCGTCAGCCTTATCCTCGAGTCCGACGATTTTTCTTTTGCTTGGGAGAACCACGTGGCGCTTAGGCTCGTCGAGCCCTTTCCCCTTCTTAGCTTTGTTGGACATGTCCTTCACATAAAAAACTTGAGTTACATCATTGGCTAGGACCAATGGTTCGTCTGAATATCCAACTTTGTTGAGGTCAACCGTTGTCATCCCACTGTCATCAATCATTACGCCTCCACCAGTTAGACTAACCCATTGGCACCAAAAAAAAGAGACCTTTAGAGGTCCATAGTCTAGTTCTCATATGTCGTCGATGCAACCATAATACGTGCTAGTTGTACCATCGTGTCTCATGGCATCAATACGAACAACACTGTTCTGGTTTGTGCTTCTGTCTTGGGCTCTTGTGTAAAATGTATATCCATTGATCTCATACCCTTGGAATGTCGTGACCGAGCAAGATGGTTCCCTCATCAAGAAAGCTAGTTGTTGGCCAATCGTCTCGTCACCTATGAGATGTTCTCGCAACCACACAGAGAAAGTTTAATTGTGATGGCGTATAGGCATCGGATTTGCCGATGTTTTGGGAGCGAATAATCGCTAAGTGCTCCTTGAAATAAGGAGCCACCAACGAACATTGCTGCAAAACCGTGAAACGTGCTTTACGGAATAAATCAGGGTCTATAGTCATTATCGCTTTCCTTCCAAGAGTCCCCTTTCCACGTAGTCTCCATTCATGGCGTGATTCGGACATCCCGAATAGACAAAGGTCTTTAATAAAGTCTACGTAGAACTTAATGACCTCCTCTGTTCCATGCCCCTTGGTAATGCTTGCCTCTGGATGGAAACGGTTACGAACGTAATTCTTTAAAACGCCCATGTACCTCTCGAAAGGAAACATGTTGTGTAGGTACGCAGGTCCAAGAATACCTATCTTTATGACAAGGTGACATAGAAGACACGTCATAATATATAATATTAAAGACTGAAGGTGGAAATATCAACTCAAAGCTTACAAGACATTGAACCACATCGTTTCGTTTTGAAAGCATACTACATTTATATTTTCACTTTCACTTGTTTATATTAATGTATACAAAATTTTTATCTCTGTTTGTATAAAATTTATATAAATGTAGGAAATATTCATTTTCACTTGTTTATCACTTAAAATTTTATGTAAACAAAATTCATCCCTCATCATTTTTTCTCAAAACAAATTCTCTCTCTCATCATTTTCTATCTACATTTTTAGAGGCACTAATGTATACAAAACATATATATAAATGTAGTATGCTAACCAAATATCAATAGAGGATGATGTTGCCAACCTTTTCAATCTCTCCAATTAGTATATTATAACCAAAACTAATTTGCAAAAAAATTTGGCAGCACCTCCCCTCCTTTGCATGAGCCAAAATTTTGAAGAATGGCTCAGGCTGGAGAAAGAAGAAGACTAATATAAAGGTAAGCAATTTTAGCCCTGGTTGGTGTTACAAACCGGGGCTAAAGATCAAAGCCCCGATTTGTAACACCAACCGGGGCTAAATATAGCATCTTTTAGTCCCGGTTTGTATTACCAACCGGGGCTAAAGATGCCCCGCCCCCTGACACCGCCTGGCATGTTTGTAACTGGGGCTAAAGAAGATCTTTAGTTCCGGTTGGTAATACCAACCGGGGCTAAAGAAGATCTTTAGTCCCCGTTTTAATTTATTTCGGGACTAATGCTGATTTCACCCCTCCGGTCAAAGACCGTTTCTCCGGTTGATTTCGGGACTACTACAAACTACAGCAATTGCCATGGCATTGATTTAATTAACACTACTTTTTGGCACCGTCATGCTCAAATCATGGCTTCGCCATTGCTAGATTGTTTGCTGGAAACTGAAATTCCTCGCAATGACCTTGTATGTGGATTGTAATTAACTAGTATTATAACATAGTAACATGCTCGATCGACTACGGAATCTGTATCTTCTTAGGAGAATATTACCCATGCCGCGTACAATCGATCTTAACACAACTCATTGGGCACGCAAGTGCCATAATTCATGGATCATTATTCAGTTGTATTGAAACCGACCTAGTTTGTTTGTTTCTGAATGCCGTCCAGGACTGCTAGAGCGACGACTTTGAACTAATGAAGTATAATAAAACAAATTCTAGCTAACTTCTCTCTGAAAAAAATACCAAACATGCAGCTAGCTTTCAGTCTGCACTTAATTTCTGCGTAAGTACCAATAGTTATTTGTTACAATAAATTTAAGATTTTTTAACAGATGTAAGCTTATATTATTTTTACCAGTTCATCAGGATATTCATTCAGTTAACCATATGCTAGTGTCTTGTTACACAAGTACACACATAAGGACAGTAAACAATTTGTGAGTACAAATTATTCCCAAATGGCTGTTAGGAGTCAGGACACAAAACACCCAACAGTTTGTCGAGAGAAAAAAATAATCGGAATAAAACAAATTGATGAAAACCAGAGAACCTCTGGTAAGACAGCAACAGCTTATGCTATGCCTGTATGCTTATTTAACTTCAGGACCTTACCATAACAACAATACGATCGAAGGAAGGAACCAAATCACAGAAAACAATGGCCGGCAACCAGCAGCTGCGGGTGCTGCAAGCGCTGGACGTGGCTAGGACGCAGCTGTATCATTTCATGGCGATCGTGATCGCCGGCATGGGCTTCTTCACCGACGCCTACGACCTCTTCTCCATCTCCCTCGTCGCCGACCTCCTCGGCCGCGTCTACTACCACAGCAAGCTCCCACCAAACATCTACGCCGCCGTCACTGGCATCGCGCTTTGCGGCACCGTCCCTGGACAACTCATCTTCGGTTGGCTCGGCGATAAGATGGGTCGGAAGCGTGTCTATGGAATCACTCTTCTCCTAATGGTGGTCTCCTCTCTTGCCTCCGGCCTCTCTTTCAGTAAGCGTGAGCCCAAGAATGTCATCGCTGTGCTTTGCTTCTTCCGGTTCTGGCTCGGCGTCAGCATCGGTGGTGATTACCCTCTCTCCGCCACTATCATGTCAGAGTATGCCAACAAGAGGACTCGTGGCGCCTTCATCGCTGCTGTTTTTGCGATGCAAGTAAGCGTTACTCACATATTAGACAAATGGAATTAAATCCACTGGCTCATCATCTATAAATCGGACCACAGATTAGGCGACTTGTTAATAAGAAGATACATAATCAATGCATTAGGGAATACTTTACGGTAGGTTTCACACCCAGTATTTACAGTATAGAGATGAAGTCAATGATCCATAGTTCTACTGTCAAATAATTTACTACTTGAGAACCATGCGAACCGTCGTCCACAAATATAAAAGCGATTTTGGGTAAAGAAAAAGATACTATGGTACCCCCTAATCAGCGAGGAGTTGTTTAATGTTTGACGATAATGGAGGGTAAGATGGAAGCAAATTTAACCGGAAAATAGATAAAGAGCAGTACTCCAAAGTCGATTATATATATTTTTCCATAAAAGTGCAATACCAAAAGCCCTTGTATTTATGGATGGAATACATTGTTTATAGCATAAGAAGATTGATAATAAAAGGGAAAAGTTCAATTTACACTCCCAAACTATTTCATTGGATCACTTAACCCCTAAGCTATTTTTGGCTTATTTTACACCCCAAACTTTTAGAAAGAGTTCACTTTACACCATGACAATACTTCTTTTTTTTTCTTTTATACAAGCCATATTTTGAAATGAAATTTTATGGAACCATAGATTACAACATTACCAATGTTTGAAAATATTTTCAATTTTTTCATGACTATTTTGCTTGAATTTTAAAATTCTGATGTTTAAATTGGTATTAAATGCTTCAGATCCATGCAAATAATTATAAAGATTATATTAAAAAAATTGACAGGTAAGTCATGATGTATCTATCCATCCTACAAAATTTCAGTCAAAAATACGACTCGTAAGTCGTGAGAAACAAAAAAGATAAATATTGTTAAAAGAGTAAAATGTGCCATTTTTACTTAGTTTATGGTGTAAAATGAGTCCACAAATAGTTTAGGGGTTAAGTGAACCAATGAGATAGTTTGAGGGATTAAAATGGACTTTTTTCCATAATAAAATATAATATATGAACTTAAATATTGTCATGTTGTTTTGAGGAAAATTACTTACTTGATAAAATTGTTGTCAGATCACAAACATCTGCACTGATGGACTTGTAGGGTTTTGGAAACCTAGCTTCCGGGATCGTTGGGATGATAGTTTCTACAGCATTCAAGGACTCCCACCCATCAAAGATCGATTATGCCTGGCGGATTGTTCTCATGTTCGGCGCCATTCCTGCAGCTCTCACCTTTTATTGGCGCATGAAGATGCCAGAGACAGCACGTTACACCGCTCTAATCACCAAGAACGCAGAGAAGGCAACCATGGACATGTCTGCTGTACTCAATGTCAATATCACCCCTGATGACGAAGCTGTCGGCGAGCTAGCAAGACAAGGCCAATATGGTCTCTTCTCTGTTGAATTTCTTCACCAACATGGCCTACATCTCCTTGGCACCACTGTCTGTTGGTTTGTCCTCGATGTCGCCTTCTATTCGCTCAACATTTTCATGAAGGACATCTTCATGCATGTCCATCTTCTTCCCCGTCCGGACTGGAATGAAATCCATCCTCTCCGGAGGATGATCACCATTACAGCATTGCAGACCCTTATCGTGCTTTGCGGTACACTTCCTGGGTACTTCTTCACCGTCGCCTTCATCGATCGAATCGGACGTGTCAAGATCCAGCTTATAGGATTCACCATGATGACTGTCTTCATGCTCGGCCTTGCAATCCCTTATTATTACTGGATAAATCACAGCACTGGATTTGCAATCATGTATGCTTTCACATTCTTCTTCGCCAACTTTGGGCCGAATACTACCACCTTCATAATTCCAGCAGAGATCTTCCCAGCGAGGCTGCGGTCGACATGCCATGGCATATCTGGTGCTGTCGGGAAGCTCGGCGCCATCGTTGGAGTATTTTGCTTCTTGAACACAGATTACAGCGTCAGGGATTCGGAGAAAAATTACAGCATTAGGATCTTTCTGTTCGTTCTTACAGGTTGCAACCTTGTTGGGTTCATCTTCACCCTTCTCTTGCCAGAGTCGAAAGGGAGGTCCCTTGAGGATCTCACTGGGGAGATTGTTGAGGCTGATCCTTCACGTGATGCCAATGAAATCGTTTCACCTCAGCACATACACACAGTTCTTCTTTAATAAAGATTTATATCCTCTGTATGTAAATTTCAAGGATATACAGGTTTAAGAGATGAGTTTTGTGGTGGTCAGTGCCACATATATACTTTTGACTATTCCCCTGCAGTATTTGAGATGGTAATATAAATAGTCAAATAAATATGGGAATAGCTAGAAATATGGCGACAGAAAATTTCTTTGAAATCTTTCAAATGTAATTATAGTGTATTTTGAATGTAATTACATTGTAATTTACATGTAAGTATACTGTAAGTAGTATGTAATTCTTATTTTTCCGTCGAAATGAGGTGGTAACGTAGCGGAAGTAGGCTACGTCGGTGAATTAGGAGACGCGACATCGAGTCCCAGGCATCACTACTCAACGGTTTGATTTTTTGGATCCATGTTTTCACGTATCCTAAAGCAGATCGAGTGGTGCAAAATTTGCCAGATATCTCCCAATAATTCTGTCGACACATATATAGCGATTTCGATAAACATTGTTAGTTCAATTGATCTGAAAAGAAGAAAGGTCTTAGACATATCTTGCGCAGAGTACATAGCAGCAGCCACACCTACTTGTCATGCCATATCTAGCTTGCTCGGCATGAGACTGTCTTGATCGGGGCCAGCTGATCCGTGCTCGTAACTATGGGGCCCACGATGGCCCCACGATAACGTTCGATTTCCCCTATGTGGTGCGCGACCGCGTCATTCACAAGAGGGACAGGAGACCGATCGAGGACATACATATATGCCAGCGTCGCCAATAGGAGACGGAGTTCAGGACAGTGCCCACGTCGATGGTTGACGACTCCCCGCCGCCCCGGCTACCGTAAGTTGTTTTAACTGTCGCGGATGGCCGTATGCTGGCCGCCTCGTCGCCCGGAGTCAGGCCGTAATCCCACTAAGGCCTTTTTCGGTTAACCTGGGAATGGCCGGAGTCAGGCTGTAATCCCCATGGATCAGCCTAGCACGGAATAAATTCCATTCCAAAGAACAAGTACTGAACAATTGCAATTTGTGGCATTTCAGACTGTTGCTGCAAGTGTGTGCGGTGGAAGGGCGACTCGGGCGGTGACTGGGCAGCCACCTCATTCCCCTTCCTTTTGGCGCCTTGCCGCCATGACGACGGCGGCGGCAGCTCTCTCCAGCTTCCTCACGGCGGCCCTCCAGCGCTGCTTCGACTTGATCTAAGCCTAGTGGCCGATCTGACCACCGGCTGGCCGATCCGAGCCCTTTCAGGGTGAGGTGTGGTCAGGGCGTGTTGCCCGGCAGCCTAAGTAGAGTGGCGGCCAGCTGGACGGCGCAGAGGTTGACCGGAGTTGCGACGGCGGGGTTTATGTTTGCAACAGTGATTCTGTGTCCATAGGGGGCAGATTCGTCCCCTCACTGGCTTATTCCTCTTTTCTCGTGGTGAGGTGTTGGCATCGGCCCAACTCGTTCTATTGTCTCCACCCCAAATCTGGCACTAGCAGTCGGTTCGGCAAGGGGGGCGATGACGATGGCGGTGTTTTCGATGGTGCTATGGTGGTGGGGATGGAGGCATCCGCACGGTCGTGGCTTGTACCACTCGTGGCGGCATGTTTAGCATCGACAGTTGAAAACGGTGGCGACGACGAAAGTTGTTGGTGGCGGCACCCTTGGGGCATCGCCCATTAGGCGAGCTTTAGTGTGCAAATCATTAAACAACGTCCATGCTAGGAAGACGCTGGTGGCGTAGCATAATGTTCTTGGTGCACTAGAAGCGTCAGGATTGCGGTGGTGGTGTACAATGGAGTCAGTAGTAGTTGTTGATGGCTAAAGCTAAGACTTCTTTTTTTTTTGTTTCTTTCGTGTTTGTGTGTTCTCCTACATGTAAGGTTTGGAATCTAAGAGCTCGTGTATCTTTTGGTAGTGTATATCCTTCGTGGATATTGTTAACTTAGTGACAAATCGAATATGAGATTCGTTATACCAGGGGGATTCTCGCTGATACCAAAACAAGCAAGAACTTGCAACAAATATATAAAGATAGATTAAACATCGAGAGATAGATTTTGCTATAGATTCAGGCTCCCGTGGGAGTAACAGTTCTACTTCCGATCGTTCGTGAGGCCTGTAGTTTCCTTTATCACTAGATAAGGCTTGTGCTAGCTTAAAAATCATGCTCATCACATCAAGGCTTGGGAGATCTGCTTAGATTTAGTACAGGTTCTAAATATTGGGGTTACGGGCATGCCAGTCAGTTTGATCTTACAACTAACAAGATGGTTGTATGTTGATGACTAAAAAGCTGATTGGCTGATAAGCCGATATTATAACATCTTTAGTCAATGTTAATATTGATGATCCAGGTGCTGATCGGCTGAAAAGCCAATATGATGTGCTTCCAGCGGATGTCAATGGGATTTTGATAATCAACCGGCCATATGTTAGTAGGGATGAAAGTGGTACGGATAGTTTTCGAGTTCCAAACCAGTTTTCAAATACAAATAGGGCCAGTTCGGATTTTTCCGGATTCGGATTCGAATTTGAACAGTTTTTCCCGGATACGGAATCGAATACAGTAATGGTGTTATCCGCCAGATTGCAAAATTTGTCGGAAACTATCCGAATATCTGCCACTGGGGGAGGACGGCAATAGGAAGGGGCAGACTACCACTGGGGGAGGACGGAAATAGGAAGGGGCAGAGAGGGGAAAGACAACGGCGACGTCATCCGTGCTCACCATTGCAAGAAGGCCGGCGGATAGTGTAACGCTCCAAACCTCGTATTCTAAGTTCGGGTGTTACAATACTTGTAACCTATGATTTTAATACCTGTCCCAGGACACAAATACTGGTATACAGACGTAATAGTGGAACAGAGTGCTTATTTCATTACAGCACTGGCATACATCCTTACATAGGCCATGTCCGGACCTACAAACCACACAACACAACAAGTAAAGACACGACTGCGAGAGGAAGCAGAAAGACAACTAGGGAAGCAGCAGCTCGGTAAGAGACTATGCGGCTAGGCACACAACACATAGGCACGACTCGGGAACTAGGACGAGAGTCTAGAACTCCTCATACTCCGTCTGTTCCTGATAGAATTCTTTTGCGGCCGGGTCCAGCACTAGGTCATCTTTGGCACATAATTTTATTTTATAGGGAGCATTGGTGAGTACTAGTGTACTTAGCAATCCAGGGAAAAACGTGACATGCACAGTCTCACATAGAAGGGCAGGGGTTAATTATGCGCGAAAACAGCATTTTGCAGTTGCAGCACCAGATTTTAGCAAAAGAGCAACCTATCAGTGAGTCATGATTTTAGCTACTACTGATCTAAGAAAAAACGAGAACTGGAGTAGTATACTTTCCACGACTTGTCTGTGCACCCCAAAGTATGCCACAGACTTCAAAAAAACACTGGTTTCCCCAATACTCGGAAACGTACTCAAGCTGAAACACGCACCATTTCTCTCCTTGCCCAAACAACCTTCGTCGGTCACAAATACCGACTCTCAAAAAAACACCACACTTTCCCTTTTTCTCAAAAACTTGGTAAAAACAAAACTACATTATGAGAATCACCGCACTTCCGCCCATAACCGGGGGCACGGCTGTTCAAACAGTTTTACACTTTGTAGAGGTTGCACGCTGTCGGTGATATGGATATAGGGGTACCCACAAGAGGCTAAATTTCATTTGGCACCTAGAGGTCCGCGTCCGAGGGAGGAGTCGAGGCAGCCCGACGCCTTGCCCAAGAATAAGAGGCTAGGCGATCACAGCAGCCCGAACCACCTCGGATCTGTGCACGAGGACTACGGCCACTTGGCCCCACACAGCGCGCCCCCGGAGGGGTCGGGCCTGGGCTCCGGCAAGGAGGCCACACCCCGCAGAAGGGGTTCGGGCCACCCAAGACCACGTGGCACGCCCCTGAGGAGGGCGCGCCCGGAGGCCTGCGGGGAGATCACATCCTGCAGAAGAGATTCGGGCCACCCGAGGCCACGTGGCACACCCCTGAGGAGGGCGCGTCTGGAGGCCTGCGGGAAGGCCACATCTCGCAGAAGGGGTTCGGGCCACCCGAGGCCACGTGGCACGCCCCTAAGGAGGGCGCGCCCGGAGTCCTGCGGGGAGGCCACGTGTATGATCCTGACACGGCCCCAACGGCCAACCACCGCATTTAAATGCCGAGAGAGAGGCCTGATGCCTGCCCCATCGCATTTAATGCGACATGAGGCGCGCTGTCAGCCCCTCATCCTCACCCTTCTCGCCCGTTTTGAGGGAGAGGGGAGAGAAAGTCTTCAGCTTGTGACCGCAACTTGACTGTGCGGCCAGAGCGCATGCCCTCTCTCCACGCCCGGTCACCGTTGCATTTAATGCGTTGGACGGCTGCGTGGGAGGAAGGCAATAAGTACTCGGTGCATGACGTCACCCCTAGCCCGGTTGGTGGCCCGCTGGTAAGTAGGCCCCACTGATTGTTAGGTTGATTGACCATGCACCCCATCAGCAGCATGAAGGCCTCGCCGCCTTTTTTTTCTCCACCAACTCCCGCGACGTGGCGACAGGAGTAGGAAACGGGGCCTGCTCCCCGACAAGACAGAGCAGAAGCCACTCCCTGGCATAGGCGTGAGGGTAGAAAATCCAGGACTACTGTGGTATCCCCTTGCACAATAAAAGGAGGCCCAAGTCCATCGTAAAAGGGGTTCATTCCTAGAAGAACACAAGTCTACTCACGCTGTAGAGCACCTCAGTCATTAGCTCCAGCGCCGTCCAAGGATATTACTCCATCTAGATAGAAGAGAAAGGGATTAGGAGAAAAGTCAGATACACTTGATTGTAGCACGAAAAGATCACCATACCAAATATTGTACTTCTCCATCCACAATATCAATGACAAGAACATGAGTAGGGTATTACGCTTCTCAGCGGCCCGAACCTGTATAAACCGTTGTGTCATGTGTGTTTAGCTTGCCTTGTCACCTGCTCACCTTCTTCTTCCCCTTAGCTCAGGCCTTGGTACACCGCACCCCTGTGCCGAACCAAAAAGGGGTCCCCCGGATCCCCGCTTTACCCACACGACACGAAAATGATACCAATGACCCGTTGATCATCGGAAATTTGTGACAAGGTTTTTCCCCAGGCTAGCCTATGTTTTCCCCACATCGCGTGGCCGGATTGACTAAACGCACGACCGGTATCAGGCTATTCACGCAGCTATCGTCCACCCAGAGCACACCCGGGAATACCCACGGATCCTGTACTCCCCTCCAAGGCGAGATACCAGTGACCCCAAATCCTGTATCCCCCTCCAAGGCGAGATCTCGGCGATTCCGAAACACACAACTTCGTATTCCTGACGTGTCTCACAACAACCAATATAAAGGAAAACATAGTCCATCTAGGTACACATCCAAGGGCGTACCCATGTTACCCGCGTGGTCGTACTATAAGATGCTCGGATGGAATTTCTAAAGGAATTGGTCCTTATAGACGACCACAACCCTGACCGCACAGGAGAAGGACTGCATCAATGGTTTTCCTAAAGAAACTCGTTTTTACTTCGCAAACTATTTTTCAAAACCATTTCTCAACATTTTTCCCAAAGTTATAACATAGTGGCAAGGGGAGGGGTTTAGTCAGGTACTCATACCCAAGAATATGAATACTCAACAGTGTCATTGGGGTGTATCAACAAGGGGTTATAGTAAGTATTCAATTCCTACGGTAAATAAAAAAGCTACTGGGTAGGTCCATCGATTTTACTAATCGAGGCCGAATAGAATAATCGCGCACAACCTAATGCGATTTTGTAAACATTTTGTTTATAAGCTAGGAGCAATATGTTCAAAGGGTGGCTTGCCTGAGTGACTATCCCGTGGTCTTCGCGACTCCAAGGAAAACCAAGATAACATCTATACGCGATCGACCAGAGAAAACCATCAGTTTGCGGGTGTTCGTAGCTTCTTGTGTCATAGCCTCGATCGAGAAAACTTCCGAGACGAACGCTAGCGAAAAGCACAAAGAAATCCTACCAAAGTCTACAAAATAAAATAATACAAATACAATTAATAGTGTCGTAGGGTAGACCATAGTTTTTGCGGAATTTGGGAAGTTGAACGGGGTCAATCAGACTTACGGAACAAAAGATTTGAATTTTGGAAGGTCGGCGGAATCTCCATATTTATTGGAAGATGGACACGAAGAGGATAATCCCACTAATTGGTGTAGGGGAATATATTCTGGAATTATTGGAAAAGGATAGATATAGGTGTAGAAAGTGGGGGATGTAAACTGAACTTATATTTTGCTTTTTAGAGAGGTGGCCTCAAGTACTTAAAGAGGGACCAGAAGTAGACTTATTTGGTGTACAGGGAAAGGAAGAACTAAAACTGGACTTGAACTTCTTGGAGGCAGAGGGATGGAAAAGGGACTTATTCCTATTGGGTTTGACAGGAAGAAGGCCGAGAGTTAGAGAAGGCAAGGGGTACAAAATAGACTTCACTCTCTCTTGTTGTGAAGTGCATATGGGCAGAAAGTGAACTTGTCCCCCATCAGGTATTTTTTTTTTCTTGTGGAGGGCATAGAGACCTAGACTAGACTTAACTTATTTGCCTGAAACTGGCTTGGGCTTGGGCCGGGAAAAGGCCCCGGCCCGAACACGGGTGAGGGAGAGAGAGTGAGAAAGGAGGAGAAAGACAAGCGGGGCCCGCTTGTCATGTTCTTCTTCTTCCTTTTTCCTCTACTTTTTTCTTCCTTTCTTTCCCCGAGTGGCAGAGGGAGAGGGCAGCGAGGCCGGCAAGGAGAACACATCGGCAACGGCATAAGTGCGGCGGCGACGGGAAATCAAGCCGGGTGGTATCGATGCCGGCGCAAATTTTGAGGGGAGAGGAGGTCGACGATGGTGAGTTTGGCACGGACTGCCGGTGGTTGGGAGAGGAAAACGGCGAGCGGGAGAGGAGAGGGGGCGAGCAGCGGGGCGATCTCGCTCGGCTTTTATAGCTGAGGCGGCAGGTGGATAAGAATGATGACATGGCGGGCGGTGGAGCCGGCAGCGAGGCATGGCGCCGTGCAGTGGATAGCGACGGCGGCGCGTCGTGCGGTCGGCGGAACCATGACGTGTGGTGGTTTCGGGGCGACGGGATGGTGGTGCAGGTGAGCAGGTGGCGGTCGGGGGGTGGGTCTGTGGCAGTGTGGCGTGCGGTGCTGGCGCTGCGGGGCCGGTGTGAGAACGCAGGGTGCGGCGGCAGAGGAGCAAGAAAAGCTGCTGTAGGGTGTGGGGGACGTCATCGTCGTGGCGCGACACGCGGCGGAGCAGCATGGGGTGGCCCGGTCAGTGGGGCAGCCATGCCGGTGGCGGCGGCGGCGATTGGGGAAATGTGATGAGCGCGCGGGAGAGAGAGATGGGCGGTCAATCGCTCGATTCGTGCGGTCGGGGGGGCTATCTGTCAGTAGCAGCGGCGCAGTTGCGGTCGTCCGCACATGAGGGAAAACAGTGGTCGCGTGTTGGTGGCAGAACGGCAAGGGCTGTGGGCCGGCAATGAGGATCCGTGGGAGGAGGCGAGGTGGCGTGCTGCGGTGGTTGTAGAGCAAGCCGAGGCCCAGGAGGGTAAGAGGAGGGGAGGACAGGCCGAAGCCCGTGCGGGTGGGGGAGACAGGAGTTGGGCCGGAGGGGAAAAAGGAAAACAGGAGGGAAAACAGCCCACCTAATAAAGGAATGCTCTTTTCTTTTCTTTGGAATTCTTTGTGGGGGCTTGGGTAGAAGTGAAGGTGATTCAAAATTGGTATTTGAATTTGAGGGATGTTTTGGGAATTTCTTGGGGTCATAGAAAAGGGGAAAAAACTCATGAAATGAAGGTATTTGGAGGGTGGAATCTTGAGGTGGGAATTTTGGCGTTTTTAGCAGTTAAAGGGAGGGTTTAGGGGAAAGGAAAAGATTTTGGGATGATTACAAAGAGAGGGTTTAGGGTTTGAATTCAAAACGAAGGTTAAGTGTATTATTGGGGAAGGAAGGAAAGTAGAAGTTTCGGTAAGGGAAAAGAAGGGGTTAAGATTTGATTGGCACTTAGAACTAATTACAAGCAAAGAACCAAAATTTTGAAAATATGTTTTTAATTAAAATAATTTTTACGCCAGTAAAACTGGGGTTACTATAGAAAGAAAGTACGGCTTAAAAAAATCTTCCTCTCGTGGATGCGTGACGCGTGGCAAGATGGACGGCTCGGATTCGCCACGTGGATTGATAGGAAGAACACATATGATTCATCTTTCTTTTTTTAATCCATAGTTAAAATTTTTAATTACTATTTTTCCCCTAAGAACTCATATTATTTTTTCTACATTTTTCTAAAATCACGATGTTTCATTTAGTTACATTTTTATGTTAATTGTGATTACTTGAATCTTTTTTATATAGTTTGTTTTCTTCCACATAAGTAGAGAATAGAAAAACATGTTTTTCTATAACAATTGCTAATGTAAGTTCATATTTTCTATTATTATTATTGTAAAAATAAGATTGTGTCCAACTTTTTGGTGCATACAAGATCAAAAATGTTCTAAGGTATTCTATTTTAAAGTTTGACTTGAGTTATAAGAAACTATGTGAGCGATCTATCTATCTGTGAATAATGTATGATCCCACTTTCCTAAAACCATTTAATTTTTTATGGCAAGCGTATGGATCAAAAAAATGTTGTTATGTCAATTTGTTGAATTTTCTGTCCAAATTTGGATATAATTCTAATTATTATGTTGTCATTTGAGGATACAAATTTGAATTATCCAAGGAAAACAATTTATTTTTTGATGTTTCTCCAGGATATGGACTAGAAAGGAAGATATGAGTCTAAATATAATTTTTCTGCAATTTTTAGTATCTTATTAGATGCACATGTAGTTCAATATTGAAATAGTTTTTGATAACCATATAAAAATTCATTTAACATATAGAAAATAGTAAATAAATTATACAACTAGTTTTACTGCCCTGTTGATAAATTTTGAAAATATTGACATTTTCTTTTAGAAAAACTAATGGGCTATATCCTTTCCTTAATTTGAGAAGTTCATATTGAGGGGTCTTGATGCTCCGATAAATATTCGATACCGAATTTGTCCCGATTTGTATTCGCTCCGTATCTGTATTTGACAATATTCGATGTCGTTTTCGTATTCGGGGTTTTCGATTCCGATTCCGAATCCGAAAACAATATGAAAACGAATATGGTACAGCTGGTTTCCGTCCGTATCCAATCCGTTTTCATCCCTATATGTTAGACATATATCCAAGTAATCAGATAAAAAGCGAGTTCTACAGTAATATCAGCTAAACCAGGATATAACATGAAAAATTGATACAACACTTGAACCTAACAACAGCATAACTTACCGGCTAATACTCCAATGAAACATTGGGTAAACATCTACCGACTTTGTAGACATAAACCTTTTAATAACAATCTGATATATAGATTGGATCTAACTGAGATAGTGTGATAGTATTAGATTGAAAGCAATACGAAAATGCTACAAAGACGATAGATCTACACAAAGTAATGCATATAACAATCTATCTAGAACATCAACATGAACCGACAAAGTCCTAAGCAAGCCGATACGACCCTAAACAATGATACTATTAAACAACATAGAAACAATATATATGATAGGCAACGCTTAGACCAACTCGATCAGTATATCAGACCTAACTGAGAAAATACTAATCTTACCGATACAAGCAAAGTCGATGGAGCTGACTTCCTCGCTGGAGATCGAAGCGATGCAGCCCAACTCGATAGTAAGACCCTGAACTCGAATTCTCTTAGGTGTTCAAACTTAACAGATGCAACCCTAATTGAAAGACGAGAACCATTGAGTAGGTTATAAGGTGGCGATTCGCCGAATTTGTATACCCTTGGTACACAATTTATATCTTTGGGTAAAACTAAGTCCAATTCTAACAAGATCAGATATGCCCTTAGTCGTTTCGGCTAGAAAAATAAAACTAGCAAACTTTCTTAATTACATAAGGAAAGTAACTATTTTTGTCTAATCAATAGATATAATTAAATTGTCATGCCGTGGTATTCATGATTCCTTCTTGAATTCTGCATCTTCTAGATAAACTTTTTATCGGCTCGTCATGTCCTTTTCTTAACCAAATCTAGTAAAGAACTATTTAATTATTTGCATTAACAGCTTGTTGTCGAAGGCTAGTCTAATACTCGACCAAAGTCATTGTCACCACCACCTCATGCAGGCCAGCCCTTGCTGCCACCTCTTGCCAGGGTAGCGTTGTCGCCACCGCTGATGAGAAGGAGAGGCACCATCGCATGCTGGTGGGAAAGCGTCGCTGCCGCTCATGGAGGAAGGGAGACGAGAGGAGTCGGTGGGGTAGAGCCGGACAGAGAGGAGAGAAGAGACTAAGCATGGGGATAAGATTGGAGGAAAGATAAGGATATGGGGCAGTGGGAGGCGGGGTCCTCTCGATTAGCCTGCTCGCCTCCTCCTACATGAGTTACAATAAATAAAAAAAAACGGTACTAGTCTAGGGTCATCAGTACCCGTTTATAATTATAAAACCAATATTATAAATATATAACCAATACTAACATCCTAAGGCTTCCTCCAACGGGGTCGTCATTATCACCGGCACAGCACAGGTAGAGGAGAGAGAAAAATAAAATATAGATATTGTAGGCTTTGTCAGGACTATCTGAAATGTGTTGTGAGAGATACATCTCGAAAACCGTTCGCGTCTGGCACTTGTCATTTCGCTAGCTCACTGTGTTTTACACTGTTCATCAATTTAAAAATTGTTTTAGCTAGCGATGTCGCTGACAGTTGGGGTGGCCTAATAGGACTTGGTTCTATTAGTACGAGTTTATTTTTGGCGCAAACCGGCACTGATGACTACCAGCTTTTAAATATATTGATCATATGGTCAGGGTCGGTGGGTGGAAAGCCCTAATCAGTGTCGAGTATTATTCAATCGTTACTGATAGAGCGGTATGGATAACATGTTTTGTGGTGGTAAAGATATCATACTGGAAAAAAAATTCAATTACATGGGAAACAATGATCTGGGTGAGCACCGTCCTGGCTGCACGGAGTGACACGTGGCGGGCGGGGAAGGCATAAGCTTGGTGTGGGGACACATTTTGGGCAGGCGGATCTACGCGGGGAGATGCCTTCGAATAGACACGTAACACCATTTCTACTTGAATGGGACCACAATGTCACGCCCGGAAATTCAATTCCAATTTCCGAACAATTTGTGTATTAAATCCCTATACAGGACCAGCTGGGGTACACAAACTGACAATAAATACACAGATCAAATATAATGTAAAACGATAGATACTTACAAGAGGCACGTAGTCCTCGCACCCAAAAGAAGGCAGCAGCGGAAAGGCGATCTAGCGAGGCTTCAGCTTCACTCCACAGGCAGCTTAACTGGGGTATAAGCCTTGGTCTCTACAGCATCTTCAATCCTGACTTTTTCTCTGGGGGGAATTAAGCATGATTGAGTACGAATCACTATACTCAGCAAGCCACCGAAATGCATTGAATCCAATAGGGATGAAAAGGAGGCATAGTACGGTGTATATTTGCATAAAAGAAAGTAAAAAGGACAGAATTTGTAAAGGCAGTTCATTAATTAAATCATCATTAAGATCCACTGATCGACGTTACACCATGTCAACCAAGCCCAACCAACCACCCACTGGTCCACTGATCGAAGTTACACCACATCGCCAGATCCAGCTAGGCACCCACTTCTAGCAGGTTCAAACAGTTCAAATTTAATTAAGGGTGAGACTAATCACGGTGAATCTCATTCGGTCGTCCATAACCGCGGACACGGCTAATCGATTAGATTTTACTCTGGCCAGAGCTGTACAACTATACCCACAAGGCACAGCCTCTCACACATCACTGTGTGTCCGAGATACCACCATGATACCACGAAACGAGATTGTGACAGGACCCTTCACGTAACCCACTTCAAACCAATCACACCACGCTTCAGGTTTCACTTCTCGTACCTGAGCAAGCCCCCTCTTGCGCCTTGGCAGATCCGAAAGCCATTCAGCTCTATACACCCAGACCGACATGACTCCATCACGCCTACCCTCTTCTCGGTGCCTAGGTATGGAGTGAGATACACTACAAGCCCAACCGTTGTCCACGCTGGCTTGTGGTTTGTACGATAAATCCTCATAAGGGGTTCCCGCAAACCGGTCCTTAATTGTCATGGGTGCGACTCGCAAACCATGCACCCACGACCCACCATTTAGCTATATTTTAGTTTAATATTAAATGAGCAAGTGTGACAACACCATCATATGATACCATTTATCAGTATTAATAATGTAGAATATAGATTGTCCCATTAGTGATCTAACAGTTACTAAGCTTGGCTAAGCAATTCATCAACTTCTAGCTAGACCATCAAATAGAGTCATCGCTAGTCAAATTATTTCCCAGGGTTTATCAAGGTAGGGTCATCAACACAAGTCGGCTTAATAACAGAGGTAAAAGGGTTTCGATCCCACATGTCATTCACAAAATAAAATGCATAGTTGAACAGAGTAGCATTTGTAAATGGGATCAACATGCATCGAAAGACGGAATTTGACTTGCCTTGCAATTTCCCCAAAATCTTCCGAACCTTTTCCTCGAAGTCGCGGCCTTCCGAAATGACGAACACTTCACGATGACATGGAAAACAAGGAAAAACTCTAATAAAAACCGCAGTAACAATACATAAAAAGCTAACAAAAAGGTAGAGCTTGATTTTAGATGAATTTTGCAATTTGAATGACTCAATTTCGAGTTCGAGTGAATTAGTTATGAATTTCAGAAGTTTTAATTATTTTCTAAGATTTTCTACTGATTTCCGGGGATTAATTGCGCAACCGGCGCTAGGGCTGACGTCAGCAAAAGGGGGGGGGGGCGCTGATAGGCAGGTCCCACCCATCAGCAGCATGGGAGCGATGGCTCAGGGTGGACCAAGTCCACCGAGCGGTCGATAGGAGCAGGGCCACGCGGACGGTCTGGATCTGCCGGAGCCGATCCGACGGCAGCAAATGGGCACAGCCGACCGGCGGCGGCACGTGGCCCGATGGTCACCGACGGCGACCATCCGGCACGGCGGCGGGCGCGGGACGCGGCGGAGGACAGAGGGGAAAGGAGGAGGTCCTCACCGGCGAGTAGGCGACGACAAACGACGCGCCGGTGTCGTGCTCCCGTGGGCGGCGGGCGGCGGCTCGACGGGGAAATGCCGCTCCGGCGGTCGGCGACGACAAAGGACGGCGAGACGGCGTCGATCTTGTCCTTCCGGTGCCGGAGGTGGAAAGGGGAGCTCCGGAGTCAACGGAAGCGGCGGGAATCGATAGCCGGAGGAGCTCTGGCGAACCCGAGCTTCGGTTCCCCATGGCTGGCGAGCTCCAACGGGATTTTGCGAGGAGGGAAGGGTGGCCGAGCTTTGTCTCGTGATCACAATCCAACGGCGGTGACGACGCAGGAAGACGGTGGCTAAGGCAACAGCAAATGGCGACCGGAGAAGAGGAGAGAGAAAGCGGCGGCAGTTGCTCGGAATTCCGTTGATCTACGCGGAGAGAGCATGGCCGGCTCCGGTGAGCGAGGGAAAAGGGAGAGATCGGGGAATGGGGAGGAGTTTTATAGCCTCTGGGGCTCGGGGGTGGCCGTTGGTGACGTGGTGGCGTCGCCGGATGGCACGGAAGTCGTGGGTACGTCGCGGGCGCGGACGGCGCGACATAGTGGCTTCGTGGGGGCGAGGTCAGAGGAGGTCGCGACGCGTGGCAGCGACTCGATCCCGACAGAAATCAAATCGCGCGCGCGGGAGCGAGAAACGTCGACGGCAGCCTCACTCCGGCCACAGGCCGGAGGTTGAAGATGGGCCTGACATGCGGGCCCCGCATGTCAGCCGGAGAGGGGAGGAGAGGGGAGTGACTGGGCCAGCCCACTGGTGGTGCGCTTGCAGGAGAGAGGAGAAAGGAAGGAAGGTATTGGGCCGGAATCGGCCCAAAGCTTGGAGAGGACTTTTATTTGCTTTTTCATCTAGATAATCACTGAAATGAACTTTGTGATATTAAAATTAACAATTGAGCTCTAAAAATTCTCAAAAATTTCCAAAGAGTATATTAGGGCTTGAAGAATTTTATAAAATTACTCCAGCCAAGACTTATTAAAGGAAATTTTATTTCCTTGATTTAATTCACTTGTTAATTGATTTTTTCTTTTTACACAAATTCTAGAAAATGATTTATTATTTCATTTTTTAAACCCTGAAGGAAAATCAGGGTGTTACACACAATAGATTAAAATAGAAAAAAATCTATTATGTTGTTAAGTTAATATACGATGAAATATATACACTCCAAACTTTATACATGTGTATAAAAAAAATTGTATAGCGTCAACATATAAAAAAGTGAAATCTGAATTATATTCATATTATGTGTATAAATTTTTGGTGTACAAACTTTTGATGCACAAACTTTGCGTATAGAAACTTTGTTGTATGATTTTTAGATGCATTTGTCCAGAAAAAAAGGAAAATAACTGGATGAACCAGAAAAATCTCCCACGAAACCAAATAAGCCGATGAAAATCCAAACAAAAAAAAGAGAAAAAGAACGGATAACGCATGAAAAGAAAAGGTTGTGTCGTCACTCCTCTCGTCTCGCTACGTGGACCACTCCCACACGCCCTGTCCGCTTCCCTCTCTCCCGGTCCACTCCCACGCACGTCGTCCCCTTCTTCCTCTTCCCCAGCAGCAACAAGTGGTACGCTCCAACTTGTCACACGTACCTCGAGGCATGTGGCTTGTCGCAATCTAGCCGTTTTGACTCATGCGCATCTTTATGCATGCACATTCTTACTGATCCATCCCATTAACATATTTATGTACTTTCTTCGTTCTAAAATATAATAATCTAGCATGGATGAAATAATTTATAGTCTTACGGATAAATCTTACGCCTTGTAACAGTTTCACAATAGGATGGAGGGATGGAAGCATGCTCAAATAGACAATGATCAGGTAATAACGGGAACTCGCATGCTTCGTGCGTTTCGGGATTTAAATGATGGATAGTCGTGAAGCCACGATCAACTCAAATAACACTGCTAGTGCTTCCCCATATGCAGTCAACATAGTGGCTACAGAAAAGTATAATAAAAGGATGACACGCTATTTATGTCCTGTTGTATATATTGAGGATAAATTTAGAAATGGAGAAGTTAGACTAATATAGAAAAGCCAGATTCACCCATACTCGAAGGAAACTAAATTAATAAATGAGAAAACAGAGTATAGGGATAACTTGTCACTATTAAATGTTTATCGCGGAAAAAACTATTAAATGTTTACATCGCAACGATATGATCTATGGCTAGTACTCCGTTCATTTCAAATTGTCATTAGGACATAGACAATAGGGTCAAGTGCACATCTGTCATCATAATTTATAATATTATGCATTAATGAAGAACTATTAAAATATAGCATATAAACATATTTTTCATGGAAAAAACTGATATCCATTTTTGCGTATGAAATCTTAAGAATTCTGTACATACGTCTTCAAGTTAAATTTATCTATAAAATGGAGCGAGGCCTAGGAATAGTCTGCCTTGAACTGGCTTTACGGAATCTGTATCTACAATTTCATAAGAGAATATTACCCCTATAAATCTCGGCAAGCTAGTCATCGGGAGATGCAAGAATACACATCCACCAATTCGATCATTTATTTGCAGGACGCTGACAGATCGACATACTAATCAGTCTGTTCCGGCAAACTTCTTCCTGCGGCAAGTTCCAGCAAACTTCTTCGTACGTGGGACCAAACACGTACTAATCAGTCTACATTTAATTTATGCCTAGTACCTATCAATTATTAGACTAAAACTCAAGGATTTTTTTCAGATCCTAGTATATTTGATCTAGTCTTGTGAATATTCATTCAGTTTACTCTATGTTGACGTCTTTTTTTTTTTTGAGAGAGAGAGAGAATGTTGACGTCTTGTTGCACAAGTACGGACACATGAAGACAGTAAATCAGTTGCAAATCCTAGGAGGCCGGCAGTCACCGGTCAGGACAAAGAGTTTTTTATGGTCCAATAAACTAATAAGTACGTCAAGGCAGTGGTATCTTGAGGTACCGAAATAAAAATCATTTATTTCATTAATTGGACCGTAAAAATTCTCTAGTATAAAACCTAGCACGAACAGTCTGTAAAAAACAATCATAAAACAACCAGAGACGTAAACCATAAAGGCAACTAATTCAGCCTGGTATAAGCTTTTATACAGCGTTATGTTGATATTATCCTCATATTCAGCCTGGTATAAGCTTCTTTCTTTCCTAAAAAATTATTTTTTTGTTATTCTTTTTTCTTTCCCACACTAAGAGTCAATTTTTAGACTAAAATTAATGTTTTTCTTTCCTCAATTTCTCCTCCTCCATATCAATAGATTAGTCTTTGTCAATTTTATGGGCCAGCTATTATTGATAATTATAAATGCCCTAAAAGAAGACTAGTGATGATATAATCGATAGTATATATATGGAAGCTCATTTAACCTCTGGAATTACAATAACAAAGACACGACCGTAGGAAGGAAGCAAATAGGAGAAAACAATGGCGGGCAAACAGCAGCCGCAGGTGCTGCAGGCTCTGGACATGGCAAGGACACAGTTGTACCACTTCATGACGATCGTGATCGCCGGCATGGGCTTCTTCACTGATGCCTACGACCTCTTCTTCATCTCTCTTGTGGCCGACCTCCTAGGACATGTCTACCACAAAAGCCACGAGCTCCCCCGCAGCGTCCGCGCCGCCATCACCGGTAGGCTTGGCGAAGGGGGGTCGGGGCCCAGTTGGAGCAGAATGTCCCCGCCCCCAACCCCGGTCCCGATGGAGAAGACGGGTGAAAATTGAAACCCGCCCCCGGCCGCACAGGGACCCAACCCCCGATCGGGGCCCCTCGGGGGTTGAAGCAACGTCGCCGGCGCGGTGGCGTTTGACGCGGAGGTGGAGGAGGCGGCGACGGACTGCGCGGAGTCGAGGCGGCGGCGGATGGCGCGGAGTCCAGGCGGCGGCCGCCGGCACGAAGTCAAGGGGGTGGATGGCGCGAAGTCGAGGCGGCAGCGGCCGGCGCGGAGTTGACGGCGGACGGTGGGCGTGGAGGAATCGAGGGAACCGCCAGTGGCCGCCGCCGCTGTAGCGCCCACGGGCGTTGCGCGGTCACGGTGTCTCCCAGCCAAGTGTTGCGGCGGCTGAGATTGGGGAAGGAGGAGGGGAAATTTTTAGGGTTAGGAGTATATACTATGTCTATTGGGCCAGACTAGATGGGCTTTTAATTCGTATATTTTAGAGTACAAGTCTATTTCAGGACCCTCGAGGTCCCCCGCAGGTGAATAAGCACCCCCGCCCCCGCCCCGAAATATTCCGCGGCCCCACCCCGTCCCCTGTGGGGGGAAAATTCACCCCGCCCCCATCCCCATAGGGGCGGATCCCCAGAAGGGGCCCACCCCTACCGGGGGAATTGCCAAGCCTAATCACCGGGGTCGCTCTCTGTGGCACCATCCCCATACAGCTCTTGTTTAGCTGGCTTGTTGACAAGATGGGTCGGAAGCGTGTCTATGGCATCACCCTTATCCTCATGGTTGCCTTCTCTCTCGCCTCCGGCCTCTCCTTCAGTATGTTTGAAGGAAAGAAGAACGTCGTTGCCGTGCTTTGCTTCTTCCATTTTTGGTTCGGTGTTGGCATTGGCGGTGATTACCCACTCTCTGCCACCATCATGTCGGAATATGCCAATAAGAGAACCCGGGGCGCCTTCATTGCTGCTGTTTTCGCCATGCAAGTAAGAAAAAACCCTTTTCTAGGATGCAATTGAATCCAGCCTCAACATCAAGTCGGAATGATTTATAAGTAAATAAGAACATACTTATCTTAGTTATTTTAGGATGAAATTTTGTCAAATATTTATAACTTTGGTAATTGTGTTTGTATTACACTAAGCTTAAAGACCTTATGATATTAATTTTCAATCTAAATCTGCCCATACCATTTCTTAGTTTTTAAATTAAGTATTTGGGAAATTATATATTGATGATCTAATTTGCAAAAGTTCAATAAACAACTTAATTGACTTAGAAGTCAAAACTTTTTGACCGCGTGGAGTCTGTCAAACTTACTGTTTTTCTTTTTTAAGAAAAGAGGCCAGAAGGCCTATCTTTTTATATAAAGGTGACTACATATTGTTAATTTGCTCATGTTGTCTCAAGGAAAGTTACTTAATTAGTTGATCATAGATGATTATTGTATCCCCGCAAATATATATATATATATATATGATTATTGTAGGGTTTTGGTAACGTTGCTGCTGGAATCGTTGGGATGATAGTGTCTTCAGCTTTCAGGCATTCGTCCCCATCCAAGATTGATTACGCCTGGCGGATTATACTCATGTTCGGTGCCATTCCTGCAGCTCTCACTTACTACTGGCGCATGACGATGCCAGAGACAGCACGGTACACTGCTCTCATCTCCAAGAACGCAAAACAGGCCGCCATAGTCATGTCTGCCGTACTGAATGTCAACATCACCCCTGACAACAGAGCTGTATGCGAACTTGCTACGCAAGACGAATACGGCCTCTTCACATTCCAATTTCTCCACCGTCATGGCCTCCATCTCCTTGCCACTACCATCTGCTGGTTTGTTATCGATGTCACCTTTTACTCGCTCAACATTTTCATGAACGATATCTTCATGGAGATCGGTCTTCTTCCTCGTCTAGATAGCGAATACCAGCATACCCTCCAACGGATGACCACCATGACAGGAGTTTGTACCCTTATCACGATTTGTGCAACAATCCCTGGGTACTTCTTTACCGTCGCTTTCGTCGATTGCATCGGCCGTGTCAAGATCCAACTGATTGGATTTACCATGATGACTGTCTTCATGCTCTGCCTTGCGATCCCTTTTGATCAGTGGCCGAAACATCGAAACAAGTATGGATTTGCAGTCATGTGTGGCTTGATCTTCTTCTTCACCAATTTCGGACCAAATACTACGACTGTCATTATTCCGGCAGAGATTTTCCCGGCGAGGCTACGGTCGACGTGCCATGGCATATCTGGCGCTGTCGGGAAGATTGGTGCCATCGTTGGTGTGTTTGGTTTCCTCTACACAGAATACTTATTGGGTGCAACCTTGTTGGCTTCGTCTTCACCCTTGTCTTGCCAGAGTCGAAAGGGAAATCCCTTGAGGAGCTTACTGGGGAGATTGAAGAGCCGTCGCAGGAGGATGATGATGGAAGTGAAGTTGCTTTGTCGCAATACATACATACTATGCTTTTTTAATCAAAAGTATGATGATAGCAATACGCCAGTGTGTTGCCATGGATAAACATGATGTAGAAGTAGTAATATGTCAGGTCATGTATTTTTATTGATTGTTCCCAAACAATGCATGGGTGAATGCATTCTCTGCTCTTCAATCAAGAACTAGCATTTAGCTTCACACTGTAAATACTAAGAAAAGAAGTTGTATTAGCACTTGTTATGAGAATCGAGACATAACAGAGACACCAGTGGCAGAACCATGATCTTCGGACGCCTAGGGTCCAACTTAAAGACACAGATTTAACGTGAAAACCGCTTATGAGAAAAAAAAAGCGAGGACGCTGACCGTCAATAATAGGTATTGAGGACTTGATACCAACTCAAGAAATTCATAAGGCCGTGGAGCTCTTCCCATATAGCTTACAAGGGATATATACATGATAAAACTTGGGGTCCTGTTAGAAAAAACTTGAAGTCCTAATGGAAAACTAATACAACTATCCTATAAAAAAGCATAGATCTTCAAAAATCTCATGTCCATAAATACCGTGCGCCATATAACCCAAAGGTTAAATTGTAACACCTCAATCCAGAAAATCCAAAAAATATAGATAATACTTCAAACTGACTATTAGGAATAACATCCGAATCTGCTCGAAAATAGCAAATCTTAGCGGTAATGGAAACATATACTCTTGTATACAAATGAAGTACTTTGATCAACATCAAGTTGTCCCATAATTGCTCTCACCTTGATTTTCTACAACGAGTATCTCGTATCATGGTCAAAAACTTAAAATCATGTTTCATAATCGCCAATTGGGAAAAATCCTGAAGTTTGCTAGAAACTATATAACTGATCCTTTAGTTGATAATCAAATAAATGATCCTTTAGTTGATAATCGTGATTTCTTGGTACACCCTTGGATGCACAATGCAATTATCAAATAAATGATCCATTAGTTGATGACCATGTGAACATAGAAAAAAATTCTTTTTTAATCCAGAAGCGTAGAAGTGGTACATCAAACTTCAAACTCATCATGGGAGTAAACCTGGCCTAATGAAGTATTTGTATCTCCGCATAAACCACATGCTAAATATGGTGGTGAGGTTAGCAATTGGAATCACATGAAACAAGTAATAGTTAGATGCAATTGGTCTTGTGCTGGATAGACATAGCAGATTACCCAAAAAAAAACCTCGGAACACCAACTTATATATATAAGAATAGCTTTCATCTATACCTGTAATATGCTAAAATTGATCTATAGCCATCAAATTTATCAATGTCAAATTTAGATGACATATTAAAGAGTAAAAGATTGCAGATCAATAATTAAAGATAAAATCATTGGTACCAAAGCTGTGTGAACGCACTAAGAAGATTCCTTTAGAAAATAAAGTGAGCAGAACGGGGTAACAGCGATGACCAAGAAATCTCATGTTACACAAACTTATTGCAAAACCAATAAACTACATAGGCGAAATCAAACACCTGTATTAGCAGGAGCTCTCAGTGGATTCCTTTTGGAGTCCCCGGGACTCGTGTATGGTTGTACTAGTAGATTGCAGATGGCTTTGCCTGTTTCTTCATGCACATGGAAAAAACACCCACTCAGAGTGAAATGCCAAGGACTGACTCCACTTCGGGTGCTAGCAAGACATGCCCAACAGATTGATTCAATCAGAACTACGGAAAACATTGGTGAACCGACGAGTGTGTCAGGTATTGCAATGCCACGAGCAATGATGATGTACAAGAGTAGAATGCATTAGAGCAGGTACAATAGTCTAGGTTATACCGGCGCTAGGAAAGCCACATCAGCTGCAATGCCGAGCTAGAAGAGATGTGGTGAGAGAATGGAAGTGGGCGACTATTCTAGCGCCAGCTCCAGCATATGTTTCGAGAAAAAAATTGCATAGAAAACTACATCCAAGAACCGATTGAATTTGATGACAGATTATTTAACTGGATTGAAGTAGATAGGACCTAAATAGTACATATAGCTATTGTATATACCGGCTATGAAGAAAGTTGTAAATTGAGTTGGACAAAATTAGAGCTTGTTGTCGACTTTACTATTGATCTTGCTCTTAGTGGGCAAGAAGAAGCTAGCTCGGCCATGAAGCCCAACCCAAAATACTTTGGCTCTACATGGGCCGTGTAATAGCATGTGCATGTTCTTGCTCATGTCTTGCAAGAGGAGTAAGAAATTTTTTTAAAAAATTATACGGTACTCCCTCCATCTCCAAATAATCTTCATATTTGATTTTTGGTGTTGTCTCTAAATGATCTTCATATTTACATAAGGGAGTATTAGTCTCTTCATTTTTCTATGCAGAATTAAATGCCTTTTGTATGCATATGTGTTTTAGTTGGCTAACACTAAATTGTAGTAATAACTATGCGTGTAAATCAATGTAAATTAAGTGACATGTAAGGTTGTATTGGTATCTACACCAAAATCAAATATGAAGATCATTTAGACATGGAGTACAACAAAGACACTCATAACGCACACACACTCATCCCTATAAACGCACACACGCAAACCCTACCCCTACGAGCATCTCCAAAGATTGGGCCGACAAATTCTTGAGATTGACGAAGTCACCACGGGCGCCTCGCTGTCGACGGATACGTCGCTTACCACTGAAAGCACAAAACCGTTAAATGCTGAAAAATTGGTTTCACAGGAATCGATCCAGGACTTTAAGTGCTACTGAAGCTCTTGTAATAATCCAGGCCTCTTCGTGAGGAGTAAGAAACCTGAGTTGTACGGGGACTATAAAAACAAACAATGACAGAATGACAGATAGAAAGTTAGGCTTAGCAACGGTGGCAAATTCGCGGCGGCTCTTCCCTGATGTTGAGAGGCACTTCCCTACGAATTCAGCTTGTTCTTGTTAGTTTTCCTCGCTGTTATGCTCCAAATCAAGGTATGCACCTAACGGGGTTCAACGGGACTTGGTGATGACTAATCCAACAAGGACGGCACCATGATAGTAACTCAAATCTCCAAACCTTTGATATTTGGTTATGATATTACTTGATAGAAACTAGTAATATGCCCATGCCAAAGCTATGATATTACTTGATAGAAACTAGTAGGGGTGATGTGCTTGCATTAATTTATGCGTGCTTCGAAAAATATTGTGTATGTGTTTTTATTTAAAAAAGGGTTATTGCCACTCAAGGCCATATACGCTGACCATCAGAACATGTGTCACCTAAAATCCATACTGATAGAATGAACTTTATTGACATGGACAAATGACCATATTTAATCAGATTTTTGGTCAATTTAAATATCTATAAGAGATAAGCATATAAAATGGAACCAGCATGATTTTAATTCTGTAAAACCTGTCGGTGCCACGGATTGACACATGGCATTGTAAATACCTGTCATTGAGCACCTACAAGATGTCTGTGATTGACACACATTTCTGCTAAATCAGTCTCTACCTGCATATTCACACCCAATAAACTAAATAGGGCTTATACAACCATCTTTGTAGTGTAGAACACTGTTGTTTTTTCTTTTACCAATTACCATTCTTCAAATGAAAATATGATAATACTGTGCTTCAAATGCTATAAAAACTCAATAGGTAATGGCAGTGGTGGAGGTTAGTGGAGACAAACCTGGGTTATGACCTCCCCCAGGTCATTGTCGACAAGTCCTGCATTTATCTCACTAAGCTTAACTACTGTGACATGGTGGTTAGGTGCAGACTTGTGTCAACCAAGCCTATTCCCTTTTTCTTTGTTTTTCTTGAGGATTTTGGACTTTTGTCAATTCCCTCTCTTTCATTTAGCTAACTCAATCTCCATTTTTCTCTTAAATTTATTAGCTTGTACTTATATTAAAGTTAGCTATTGTAAATGTAATATTATTTTTTAAAAAATAGCTCTCTAAAACCTAATAATCCTTTGAAATTTAATTTATTTTCTTTAGCAAAGAAGCTACTACATTAGTTGGCCTCCCCTATGATTTAGGTCAACCTCCACCACTGGGTAATGGTATAAAACCAATTAGAAGTATACCAGAGTTAATGTCCTGTGGAGTACACTTTGCGAATTAATATAACAATATTATAGAGAATAGACTAATACGATAGTGGTAAAACTGTTAATAAGTGGTTATACTGAAACCATCAATTATCAGGTTGATATATACTATGATAAAATGATTACCCGGCATATGACACCTTACATATACTCAAATTACTGTATGCCAATCAACAAATTCAAACTATGAACCAAGAAATTGTAATTACCTTACTCATAGCATCGTGTTGAGTTGAATAAAATTGTAGAACCTGAAACATTACACATATACCTTTCCCTGGCACGCTTATTTATAACTTCGGCACCAGTTAAATTAGTAATATCGGCACGTCACGCTCATCCTGCAAAGTATGACAAGAAAATGTCAAATCATAGCTTTATGGTAATACCCCGTATTTCAATTAAATCTATTATGGAATTGAACTAGGAGGGCGTGAAATTTTAACTTTTAAACCATTGCTCGAAAAGGCGATCGGGGACCGTGGATGTGGCAAGCTCGTCGAGTAGTGCGAAATAGAATATAAGTTGTTGCATTGGAGTCTGGTTGTATTCCCGGTGATTAAATCAGTGTGAGTCATCCCATCTTCATTAAATCTTCTATATTTAACCATTGAAAGGAAAAAAAGAAAACAAAAAGAAAAAGAAGGGATCGGGAAGCAGGAAGAGCGCTGCCGCCACTACCCATGCCCTAGCGGCACTGCCGTCGCTGTCCTACCACCGCTACCATCGTCCTCGCTGCCGTTGTGCCGTGCTGCCGCCGGAAGTCGCTGCCGTCGCCTCCATCTACTGCCCTGCTGCTGTGGCTCGTCCTAGGTTAGCTGCTGCCGTGCAACTACACCAGCTACAACCCCCAACAACATTCCAACAAAACAATTCCAGTCGTTCTATCATGTATGCCTCTGGCGGATTTGGAATCACAGACATGAAGTAGTTCTCAAGGGGCTACAACCTACGCTGCAGAGGCTTCTACGCCAAGGAGTGGCGGACATCACAATGTGGAGTGAAAGACTAAAAAACGCTGAAAAATACATTACCTCCATGTGGAAAACTGTTTTCATTACGGCTATTGGAACAATGTAACCTTAATATTTGTACTATGTGCCTTTTAGCCTCTTTAATTCTGGAATGAATTCAGGTAGGGAAGCTGCCCCCCCCCCCCCCCCCCCCCCCC